>JAWQFJ010018568.1:37500-57270 GCA_034096865.1 Theodoxus fluviatilis
GAGTCCTCAGAGGCTTGTTCATCAACTCCAGAAGGAATGCTGGCGAATGTTAGAGTGCTTGAGTGACAGAGTGCATAACTGTAATGATTAATCACGCATGACGGATTTATCTAAGGGCTTGTCCACGATTGTGGCAAACGTTCTCTATGCAAATCTTTTTTTCAATGCTTCGTGCTCACCAGACTCTTCTTTCATTTGTCATCTCATTAATATGCACAACCTCACGTGGTTTTTTTTGGTAGTATGCTCTTTTTAAAAGCATTTATTGTTTCTGGAGCATTGCCTTTTCACTGTTTCATCAACATTTCCTGACTTGGGTAGATGAGTCTTGTTTGTCCTCTCCTCTTCAGGCGCCACTCTCCAGCCCTGTCATTTCCCTCTTCATCTCGCATGCGCAGGACATTTGACTTATTTCTACATTGGGCCTAAAAAGAAATGTTACTCATGGGTTTCCCTTTCATCGTACTCTATCCTCTGCCGTGTGTTCTCAGGCCATCTCGCAGCTTGAGGAGCTGAAGCAGATGCTGAAGGCCGTGCGGGACTGTCTGTCTGCTGACGTGCACAACCAGAGCCCCAGGGCCGTGGCAGCTCTCGCCACGCTGCGTCGGGAGCAGGAGACCCGTCCCTCCAGCGTCCTCTCCCAGCAGCTGGACCAGCCCGCCAGGTACAAGACTCGAAGACCCCGTGCCAACCAGAGGATTGTGGCGGACGAACTCCTCTACGTCCCCAAGTAGTGGCTCGCTACACGTGTCAGACCAGCCTTGAAGCGTTCAGTACATGCCTACCGCTGCAGGCTCGCGACACTGAAGACTACCGGTTGGTGTACTCAAAGTTATGGCTGGGATTTCCATGTGTGTTCCTAAGGCGATCGCATCGGTAGATTTGCCTTGGGGTAGAAGCTACAATTTCAAGGTATGACTTCAATTGTAGGTTCTTCACGAGATAATAGCTGAGATACCCATATGCTATCACCGCATGATTTCTGCGGCAGTTGCAACGTGTGAGAGTAGTTGTGATGCCTACTCGTGATTACAAGCGTAAATGGAACTCTGTAACTAGCAGTTACTGTCCTGAATACAAAATCTTGTTTTATTGTGCCACTGGCGTTCCCAAAGTTTATGAGGAGCGAAGATCTTTAGAGAGAAAATCGAATGTCCTGCTTTGCAAAGCCAGGGATAGCTAAAGCAGAATGTGAAGTGGAAATGATGTCAGGAAGAACTGCTGCCAAAACGTTCAGCGTGCGAACAAGGCCCCAAGAAGTTCTTATGCCTCCAAAAGAGGAACCGACGCTTGTTACGGGGATTTCAATAAATCTAATAAAAACGGTCCCGGGTAAATACAAGACTTTAATCAATCAATTGAAATCATAACTTTCCCATAATTAGAGGTAGAAAAGAAAAGAAAAATAAAATAAAAGGGGAATCACTGATAAAATGGATTTGCCACTCCGCAAAAAGGAGTAAAAGAAGATGTTATTTTACATCTGGCTCATCTACGACTTCCTCCCAAATAACTCTCCTTATAACATTCACATCCACTCCTAGTATACTCTACTCCAAAGGAGAGACAGGTGCAAGAAAATATTCAACTCCAACGGAGAATTTCTACACATAAGTAAATAATCAACCTCAAAAAGTAATTGCAAAACAGATAAAACGTTAATGGAGAATTATAAACACAAGTAAAACTACGGTCAACCTGCTCATATGAAACTCATAAAACTTAGGTCAGCCCTTGACATAAAAGAACTACTTCGACCAACCTTCCATCTCTCATTGTCTCTCTCCGTCACTCGTTCCCTCACTCAATCTGCCTAGCCTCTCTCTTCTGTGCTTCTCTCTTCTCTTCGTCTGCTTCTCTCTTTTTCGTCGGCTTCTCTCTCTCTCTCTCTCTCTCTCTCTCTCTCTCTCTCTCTCTCTCTCTCTCTCTCTCTCTCTCTCTCTCTCTCCACTCTGTTCTCTGCTGCATGGGGACCGATCTGATTCGATTCTCTCTCCTTTTGCGCTCTATTATATAACTATCTTCTCACAACCAACTCGCTTCTACTTACCACAACTCATCCTTCAGAGTGAACACTGCTCATCACCCTGGGGCAGAAAACTTCCACTCACCCCTAACTTCAATCTTTACACAGTCTTTGGACTACTAACTTCACCCTCAACGTACCAGCAAAAATTAACCCTCTCAAGTGAGATACTTCCAAAAACCTATTTCTCCATTACAACGCTCCAGGAACAAACTATATCTTTGTGGTGCAACGTTCTAGACCATACAGAATATGCTGCGTACCCAGAAGTTGCTGCGTCCCAGGTGGTGGCTCTGATTTGTTCTGACGAATATTTTTTTTTTCAAATCTCAAGTAGGTATGGCTTCACTGGATTTGTGATGGCGAGTTGTTGAGTAACGTGTCAACTTGTGATTTAAATTCGTGATTGAAATCGAGTATCCTTGAATGAAAAGAATACTAAAGCGGATGCATCAATTCTTCATCACGGAAGGCCATCTTGTTTATTGTAATCATGTGTTCTAAAAAGGATGCAGTGTTTGACATGTACAATAATTCAATACGGGGTTATAGAGTTTGAGGTTGGGAGAGGATATGCCGACATTGTAATATCCTTTGTTCTATTAGTAATTTTGTTTTCTTTTTATCGGTAGAGGCGGGTGCACTACTTTTTTTTAAAGTAATGTTTTTCAATTATCTAATTAATGGTTTTCCATCTTCGTAGTTACGGTGTTTCATGGAAGTATCTGACAGAGAGAAACTTTTGCTGGTCTCATTAATCTATTGCAAATAATTTGTCACACGAGAAAAGGTGGACTGGTAAATCAAGTGACCTCAGCAATGACATACGTGTATAACAAAAAGATAGATATTTGAGTCATCGCTACACTATTGTGCCACTTGCCAACAATGAATGTCTCCTACCAAAGTTTTCTACGAATGTGAGATTTGGTGATGAGTATGATCCATTGGCTGGGTCACGTCAGCAGGATGGACGACGGCCGAATACCCAAAGATGTGCTGTACTGCGAGCTCGCCACGGGATCCAGACCTGCAGGAAGACCTCTCCTCCGCTACAAGGGCGTTTGTAAACGTGACATGACGGCGGGAGGCATCAACCCAGCAGACTGGGAAACGGTGGCCGTTGACCGCAGCAGCTGGAGACACGCCGTCAAGACTGGCATCCAGGCCAGCGAGAAGAGGAGACGGGAGCAGTGGGAGGAGAGGAGAGAACACAGACGACAGAGGATAGCGTCGGCATCTACAGAGCCACGCCAGGACTTCACTTGCGACAAGTGCAACAGAGCATGCGGCTCAAGGATCGGGCTCTACAGCCACAGAGTACGCTGCAGCTCAACCCCGGACTGACCAAACCTGGCGCACACTCCATGGTCTCACGAGACTGGCGGATGCCAACAACAACAATGATCCATTTTAGTGGCGTATCTACGGAGTCGTGTTCTGCCACAGAATGAGGATGCTGATATTCTCAGGTGATACTCGTAACACGAAATCAAGCAACGAAGACGCAAGCAAATGAATTACCAAAATGCTATTTTTGACAGGCGTGATCTTATTTGTCGAAAGCGGACAAGAATATTTCTACAGATTGTGCAGATTTGTTTAGTAAATTGTGTTAGAGAGAGAGAGAGAGAGAGAGAGAGAGAGAGAGAGAGAGAGATGTAGAAAAGATGCCTATGTTTATTAAAGATGCATGATTCACGTTCAGCTAATTTCTTCCTTTGTTTGATTTGAACCACAATATCTATATGGCATGATCTTTGAAACTTTGATTGTTTTAACAGTAAAAGATCCCAAAATAGTTATCACTATATTTTCTGTTATTAAAAAGGTTTACTTTTCTCCCTTACACCCACACAGTCCTTGACGCTCTATCTATTGCAAAAACCAGTTATGGTGTTGCAACCTACCTTTACTTCCTCTGCAGCCCGTGTATCATTTTCACTGTCTGTCCCATTTCTGATGTCTTTCCACTTCCTCTCTGCCTTTCTGTCACTACCTGACCATTGCATTAAATAATGGACTACACAACCCTGCGTGTTTTCGATTGCGGGATTGTTTTTGTGCGTGTACATGTATGTGTGTGCGTCTCTTATGTGCATTTTTCTGTAAATATGTATCTCAGTCCGTTCGTTCGTTCGTCCGTTCGTTCGTTCGTCCGTTCGTCCGGCCGTATGTCTGTTCAATCGTCCGTCCGTATGACCGTCCGTCCGTCCATGTTCGTCCGTCCGTCCGTCTCTCTCTCTCTCTCTGTCTGTCTGTTTGCCTCTCTCTCTCTCTCTCTCTCTCTCTCTCTCTCTCTCTCCTCTCTCTCTCTCTCTCTCTCTCTCATGTGTACGCAAGACTTGTTCAGGTCTTGATTATTTCCGACTTGATTGGAATTCTTGTGATGTGTTTTTTCTTGTAATAGGTCCGGGGTCCACACAATAAATTTATTTTTATTCGTATTTGTATTCTCTCTCTCTCGTTCTCGTTCTCTCTCGTTCTCGTTCTCTTTCGTTCTCGTTCTCTCTCTCTCTCTCTCTCTCTCTCTCTCTCTCTCTACCTATCCATCCACCCATCCATCCATCCACCCATCCATCCATCCATCCATCCATCCATCCATCCATCCATCCATCCATCCATCCATCCATCCATCCATCCATCCATCCATCCATCCATCCATCCATCCATCCATCCATCCATCCATCCATCCATCCATCCATCCATCCATCCATCCACCCATCTCGCTCGCTCTCTTTCTCTCCTGCAACATATATATATACACACGCGCGCGCGCGCTCGCGCACGCACACATACACTCGCACTCAAATACGCCTGCACACGCGCGTTGGCATGCATACACGCACTCAACCGCACAAACGCACTCGCATGCTAGCAGTCGCACACACACGCGCGATCTCCCACACACGCGCGCGTGCGCGTGCGCACACACACACACAAACACACTCACAAACACACAAACACAAACACACAGATGCACATTCAAACATGCGTTCGTGCTTCAGAATTTGAGATAACTTAGCTGCGTTTGAAGATTGCAAACTAACTCAAAGCTAGGACTCGTATTATTTCAAACAACTTTATAAGTATCCACACTGAAGCCTGTTACAGAATTATCTGGAAACGACAATGAAGGAGCAATGCATCGCATGCAATGCCAGCATATTCACACAAGCGAACAGGCTTCGATACAAGCATTGGATAGAACGGTGCTGCACGTAAAGAGTAAGCTCTACATTGGAAATGTAGGCCGTGATAATGCCATTGCAGTAAGAAAGAGCAACTCGTGGTTGAGAGATATGTATCAGAACAAACAAGCAAGGCGAATTCTTTGAGCAAATGATCAGCCCATACTCATATCTCAGAAGAAGGTATTCATGCATTTGATGATGCAGGATTGAAGGATGGGGTTTTAATTGTAATCGTGATTAAATAATTTTTGTAACCTACAAGTCATACAAATAACTTCAAAATTCAACTTTGCTTTCACATTATCTGGAAATGTTAAGCAAATAGGTCTCTCGATACAATCTTTGGGTTTACTTTCTTCGAACATACATATTCACAATGACGTTGTGCAAATCTTCTCCACGGAACGGCATTATATGAAAGAGAAACCTCACGTTGTACAGCGAAAATCTTAGCAGAAACAATCACCGAATATCTTTTAGTCGTAGACAGGCATATCAAACAATCACTGCAAAGCCAACGTGCCGCCGAGGAAATCATTCAAGAGCGTCTGACGACTACACAATGCCGAGGTAACGGTGTTGGCTTCAGTATTTCAGCAATACGTATCAGAATGCGACGAAACGAAAACAACTCGGAATGTGTGCTTTTCTTCAAACTCGGATGTCGGTTGCAGTAGAAGACACGTTAAAGAAACTCTCTTTCATCCCATCCAGTACACGGTTGAAGAGATTTGATAGGTTGACCGTCCACGGCGAGTGAATCGTGTCTAGAAATAGCAGTCATTTCAACCTCGCGTGTTGTGTTGGCATCGATGAACATGCATAGTGCGTACTCCCAGTTTTGAATTAATTTAACAGGGCTTGAGTTTCCACAGTATTTCTTTGTGACCGTGTGTCGTTCTTTTTCAGGTGTAGCCGTAATGCATCGACATGGTAGGACAGTTTAATGGACAGCCTTGACTTTGCGGTAATTCAAAAAAAGATATTAAAACAGTTTCCTTGGTTTGATTCTCATCCCAGCGCACCACAAACACAGTCTATGGACATGCTGTCTTGTGACATTTTTGCTTGATCATCTACAAAAAATGATCAAGGCGTACGTGGCTTTTTCCTCTCCATAAATTACGACGAATTATTTCCAGCATCGGTGATCCATTTCCGTGCTCTATCCGCTGGTCATTGCTGCACTTCTACGTGTGTATTTCCATTCATACCATCTGCACACTGGTTCATCACCGTACTTTTGTTGAGGAAGGGAGACGGGAATACAGTTTGAATTGTAATCTGTGCAGGCGCAGACACGTATGTGTTCTGAGATAACTGCCCTGTCAACGATCCTCTTTCCCATTAATTGTATCATTGTTTAATGATACATCTGTCTTCATTAACTTTCACATGAAAAGGTATACACTGCATGCAGTGGTCCAGCTTGGTGGTGTTTTGAAAAGTGCTCATACTTGTGGACAAAAAAGACCATCATCGTCGCAGTAGTTAACCTATTGCAACCAGGAGCACTGTGCAGATATACTGCCTTGTGGCTGACGTTTCGCTGCGTGGCTGAGTTGATATACCAGCATTAGAATCAGCATAATACTACATTCCTGCATCCCTAGAAAGCTCTACAAAACCTGAGGATGTCACCGGAACTGGAAGCTTTGTCCATCAAGTGGTTTTTTGAATAAGGAACTGTCATCAGACTGCCACCAGACAGTCCTTTGCGCACACTACCTCTGCCGGAAATACATCGGAAGTCAAAGTTTGCGCGATTTACCATCTTGGAAACACATGTCAATGGCAATGACAACGCTCCCGTTCGTTCTGTCACATGATGGTTCCAGCAAGAACCAGTGTTTTCTTAGGAGTTCTTGAAGGTCAGTAGGGATATAACACAAAGTCACATTTTTTTGGCCTTATCTTCATCTGCCTGCTTGAGTCTGCCTTAGGTCGTACTTTAATTTGTTTGTTTGAACTTGTGTGCTTGACCACTTGGCATACGTAGGATACTGGACCATACCTTTACGAAATTAGCGAAATCAACATGTAACCAGAGAATGTTTCGATAATTCCATCTGAGTCACACCAAAGATTGTACATTTGTCTTTCAAATATTGTCATATACAATCCTCATCATATACAATCCTCATGAAATTCGTTCTTGGGAAACTTACACCGATCGATTGGCATGTTGTGATGAAAAGATTTCTTCATGAGCTGTGAGACGTCACCGTAATGAATCAACGAACAGATAAAGTAAAACATGCAAGCTTTATATTTGCTCTGAATTCTGCTTAAATGCGAAAAGACGCTTGAAAGACTTTTTTAGTATTACAAGTCATCAAAGCAAAATTCCTGCAAATCAGTTTCTTTCCTGTTTTTCCTGTTTGTTTTCATTTTGCTTTAGGTTGCGTTGAAGTCGAAATATCTGCAGTTCACCGTCCTGTGAGATAGAGGAAAGTAAAGCTTCAGTCCTCCAATACGCTCCTGTGTGGTAACAAGCCGACGATCAGAGCAAATGAGCACGTAATCCTTAAAATGTTCTGCGTCATTTCATGGATACTTGGTAAGCTCTCATATGCACCTAAAAGGTGCGTGAAACCCAGAGGTGATCGCATTACAAGCGTCACCTTCACCAGGACTGGGTAGCCTCAAACAATGATGGCGGAGGACTCAAAACGTTTCAGTCTGAATGCACTAACACTGGACGCAAACAGTTTGCCATCTTTCTCTTTCTCCTATGGCTTTCTTAAACGTCAGTACGCTCGGAATCTTTTTTCAAGATGCCGAGGTAGTGGCCGATCTGCTTGAATCTAGCTCGCACCTGCTGCTGCATGAGCTCGAAGCAGGTGGCGATGAGGGCAAGACCGAAGAGCAGGTAGAGCGTGCAGCCCACGCGCTTCAGCTGGTTGTCCCACGCGTCGTGCGTGTGGCCAGGAACCACATCCCCAAAGCCAATGGTGGAGAGCGTCACGAAGCAGAAGTAGGCCGCCTTCAGGTAGTCCCAGTCCGGCTCCCACATGGAGAAGAGCACGGCGCCCAGGAAGAGGTAGCCAGCCACCAGGACCAGACAGACTGAGATGGGAACCTTTTCCATCACCAGTAGGGTCTCGGTCTCACCCGCGTTTTTCTCTGACCCGGCTCCCCCTCCGCCTCGGCCGTCCACCACCACTGACTTGACGCAGCCGTCGCCATCTGCGGAGACATCTTTGCCGACGTCCCCAATGGACACGGAGTCCTGAGTCACCACGTCACTAAGCATCGCTGGGGAGGACTTGAGCAGCGCCATCTGGGTCTGTGACGTCACGCTTTCCCGTTGTCTCCTGCGCCGCCGTCGTTCCGCCAAGCGGCATGCGCAGCAGATTACACGCGCATACAGGAAGCGGAAGACGTTGGCGAGGAGAGAGCCGATGTTGGCCAGACACAGCAGGGTGAGTGGGATGCCCACTACTGCGTAGATCATCAGCACCACGCGTCCCCACGTGGTCCGCGGAGTCAGGTGCCCGTAGCCTGCAGTAGGAAACACGCAGCGATTGGCGAAAAAGATTGAATTCCCTCACATACTGACACAGTATTATTCAGTTTCACTATTCTTGCTGTTCTGGATTACATATAATCTGAAATGTGATCTATATATTTCCCCCTCTCCCTTCCCCCTCTCCACACACGCAAACACAAACACACACACACACACACACACACACACACACACACACACACACACACACACACACACACACACATATTTAAAAAAAAATCTGGCCACTTGAAATCATTTGGAGAAATACCCCTAGTCGAAATCTGCTAACAGTAAAAGAGGTGAGAAGTTTTTCGTTTCGTTTTCTCCTGAGGACTTCCATGTTAAATCTTTACATACAGTGCCGAAGTCATGCGAGGGACAGACAGGGAAAATGTCAGACCACTGATGGGCACTGAACCCACAATCTCTCGGTTAGCGCCCGAAATGCTTTACCACGTGATCTACCATGGTCCGCATTGCTGCAGGGGAGAAGGCTACGCACATAATAAGACCGGAAAACATCATCTTGCAAGTGGTTGCTTAGGGTTGTAAAACCTCTGATAATTAGCCATAAGTGACGCAGTTGGTAAAGCTTTTAGTTTTTGTTGTTGCTTCAACCTTCTTGTTCCAAATCTGTTGACGACTTCCTGTGGCCACATTCTCCCCATCTCTTTCACCATGTATTTCTCTTCGAGCATTCCTGTCCTCTTCAGGATCAGACATGCATGTTGCTGACACAGGGAACACATATCCTACGTACCGATGGTGGTAATGACGGTGACTGCGAAAAGGAGGCTGCCAGCAAAGCTCCACTCGAAGTTCTCACCATCTCCCCCCTCCTTGCCGTCCCAGCCTTCTTCCTTGACCGCCTTGTAGACCTCCTCCTGGAATCTCTTGAAGATGATGTCTGCCTCGGCTGTCCAGTTGCCCCTGAAGCACACAACCTTTCTGTGTGAGACACGTTTGCATCAGTCCTTTATGTGTAAGTACGTGGTTCATTGGGATTCATGTGCAAGCACTAAGAGGTTATGTCTGCCTGTGATCGCCTGAATTTGTTGTGTGTATGCAATGCATGATTAGTATCTACTGATGACAAATGCATATTTGCTTTGTCTTATATGTTGAAGATATTGCGCAAAATGAATGTAAGTCTTTACGTAATATATGAACTCAATAAAGGTTCGCCGGAAAAGAAAATAATTACGTTTTCCTCATAATGTCATTCGTTTGAGCAGAAGAACTTAAGATAAGTGTACATATTTGTCAAAGTAATTGATACAAGACGCGATTCACAGCCCAAGGACATGAGTAATCTCATAATAACAATAACACCAATAATAATAATGATCATAACAACAACGACGACGACAATGACGATGATGATGATGGTGATGATGATGATGATGGTGGTGGTGATGATGATGATCATGATGATGATGATGATGATGATGATGATGATGATGATGATGATGATGATGATGATGATGATGATGATGATGATGATGATGATGATGATGATGATGATGATGATGATGTTGATTGTGATCTTTATTTTACCATCTTTTTTCTTCTCCGGGGAAATTTCTTGGGGAATTTCACCTGGTATGACCTGAAAAACCTATCTCTCCTTCTGCCATGACTGACACCGAGTGCTTGCCAATCCATTCAGAACGCTCATCACTGTACCAATAAACCACACAAGAAAAAGAAATAAAGCAAAACAGGTCAATGACAACGTTGAAAACCAAAACAGTCACTGAAGCTACGTTAACGTATTTATCTGTCTGACTTGCTTTTCAACAGTCATACTGAGAGTATTGCACGTAAATTATTCCATCGGTACTGATGTGACCTGTTCAGATGACATGACCATGGAGACACAGTTTCACCGATTTACCTCATGGCGCAAGGGTGTCGACACAACTCACTTGTGGAGAATGTTGAGAGCCTTCGTAACGTTCCACATGCGTTCCACATGCTCTTGTCTAGTTATGGTGACATCTTGTCGACTCTCCTTCTCCTTGCTGTGTTCCAATGTCATGAAGACGAACCCGCCCATGACAGCATAGGCCACCACCAGGCACGTCAGCCCAATCTTCAACGTAGAATACGAGGATGAGTCAACCGCAAGGAAACAGAGGGTCAGCTGAATAAAGACATGCTAACTTAGCTGGCTCTGTGACTCTGGTGTTAGTCAGTTCCCAGTTCATCAGGGTGAAAAGTGGTTGCATGAAACCCACATTCTTTGTTTCTGAGTTTACATGAGACAATTTTTAAGTTTTTGTAGATCGGTGTTGACAGCCGTTCCTATTTACACATAACACACACTACTCGATTCCAATCCCCAACTCTTCTCCCATCTCTGTCTTCCTGCCTGCCTGCCTGCCTCCCCCACCCCCACCCACTCTCACTCTCTCTCCCTCCTTCTGTGTGTGTGTGTATGTGTGTGTCTGTGTGTGTGTGTGTGTGTGTGTGTGTGTGTGCGTGCGTGCGTGCGTGAGAGAGAGAGAGAGAGAGAGGGAGAGAGAGAATGAATGTGTGTCTATCTCATTCTTACATGCACACCCGCACATCCGCTGACAAGCATAAGCGCGTACATTTTCATTGGAGAGGCTACGTTCATAGTTTTCTCATGTGAGCAATACTTCGGCCATTAATTTTAGACGATGGAAAACGTGTAATTATCATTTCTCAGTGACTATTGGTTGCCAAAGAGTATAGTATAGACTCTGACTATTACATCTACCATTTACAAAAGAGAGACATCGCCCTCTAGACAACCAGCACTTAACTTCACGCATAGCATGCAGTCAGCGAAGGTAAACAAATGGCCGCTTATAGAACTCTGTTATTTGCACGAATGTTCCACAAACATCTATCATCGTAAGCGGGCGTGCGCATGCATACAGAGTGGGAAGCGCTGGAGAATTAGCAATTGTGTATTCAGAGAAGCACTTCGGAGCTAGATGCAAAGACTCAATACGGCATGAAATCATACAACTGGCTATTTTCAGCGAGAAGATGCATTGACATAGCAAATGGCAGAGGAGACAGGGGATACAGAGGTGGAGGAGGAGAATGGGGTGGAGGAGAAACATCAACAGCAGGAGTAGAAGCAGGTGGAGAATGAACACGAGTAGAAGAAGAATCAGGAGGAAGAGAATCAGAGGGAAGAAAAGCTGCAGCAGCAGGAGGAGCAGGAGAAGAAATGGTAGGAGGAAGAACAGAAAGAGGAGGAGCAGTAGTAGGAGCAGGAGGAGAAAGAGCAGCAGAAGGAGTAGTGGCAGCAGAAGTAGAGATTGCAGAAAGAAGAGAAGGTTGAGCGAGAGCAGAAGAAGGAGCAAAAGCAGGAACTGGAAAGGATGAATAACAAAGAGAAGAAGGAGCGTATGAGACGGAAAAAAGCAGAATGTAAGAACACACGAGGCAGGAAATGAAATGGCAGAAGAAGCTCTACACACACACACACACAGACACACACATACACACACACACAGAAGGAGGGAGAGAGAGTGAGAGTGGGGTGGGGGTGGGGGAGGCAGGCAGGCAGGCAGGAAGACAGAGATGGGAGAAGAGTTGGGGATTGGAATCGAGTAGTGTGTGTTATGTGTAAATAGGAACGGCTGTCAACACCGATCTACAAAAACTTAAAAATTGTCTCATGTAAACTCAGAAACAAAGAATGTGGGTTTCATGCAACCACTTTTCACCCTGATGAACTGGGAACTGACTAACACCAGAGTCACAGAGCCAGCTAAGTTAGCATGTCTTTATTCAGCTGACCCTCTGTTTCCTTGCGGTTGACTCATCCTCGTATTCTACGTTGAAGATTGGGCTGACGTGCCTGGTGGTGGCCTATGCTGTCATGGGCGGGTTCGTCTTCATGACATTGGAACACAGCAAGGAGAAGGAGAGTCGACAAGATGTCACCATAACTAGACAAGAGCATGTGGAACGCATGTGGAACGTTACGAAGGCTCTCAACATTCTCCACAAGTGAGTTGTGTCGACACCCTTGCGCCATGAGGTAAATCGGTGAAACTGTGTCTCCATGGTCATGTCATCTGAACAGGTCACATCAGTACCGATGGAATAATTTACGTGCAATACTCTCAGTATGACTGTTGAAAAGCAAGTCAGACAGATAAATACGTTAACGTAGCTTCAGTGACTGTTTTGGTTTTCAACGTTGTCATTGACCTGTTTTGCTTTATTTCTTTTTCTTGTGTGGTTTATTGGTACAGTGATGAGCGTTCTGAATGGATTGGCAAGCACTCGGTGTCAGTCATGGCAGAAGGAGAGATAGGTTTTTCAGGTCATACCAGGTGAAATTCCCCAAGAAATTTCCCCGGAGAAGAAAAAAGATGGTAAAATAAAGATCACAATCAACATCATCATCATCATCATCATCATCATCATCATCATCATCATCATCATCATCATCATCATCATCATCATCATCATCATCATCATCATCATCATCATCATCATCATGATCATCATCATCACCACCACCATCATCATCATCATCACCATCATCATCATCGTCATTGTCGTCGTCGTTGTTGTTATGATCATTATTATTATTGGTGTTATTGTTATTATGAGATTACTCATGTCCTTGGGCTGTGAATCGCGTCTTGTATCAATTACTTTGACAAATATGTACACTTATCTTAAGTTCTTCTGCTCAAACGAATGACATTATGAGGAAAACGTAATTATTTTCTTTTCCGGCGAACCTTTATTGAGTTCATATATTACGTAAAGACTTACATTCATTTTGCGCAATATCTTCAACATATAAGACAAAGCAAATATGCATTTGTCATCAGTAGATACTAATCATGCATTGCATACACACAACAAATTCAGGCGATCACAGGCAGACATAACCTCTTAGTGCTTGCACATGAATCCCAATGAACCACGTACTTACACATAAAGGACTGATGCAAACGTGTCTCACACAGAAAGGTTGTGTGCTTCAGGGGCAACTGGACAGCCGAGGCAGACATCATCTTCAAGAGATTCCAGGAGGAGGTCTACAAGGCGGTCAAGGAAGAAGGCTGGGACGGCAAGGAGGGGGGAGATGGTGAGAACTTCGAGTGGAGCTTTGCTGGCAGCCTCCTTTTCGCAGTCACCGTCATTACCACCATCGGTACGTAGGATATGTGTTCCCTGTGTCAGCAACATGCATGTCTGATCCTGAAGAGGACAGGAATGCTCGAAGAGAAATACATGGTGAAAGAGATGGGGAGAATGTGGCCACAGGAAGTCGTCAACAGATTTGGAACAAGAAGGTTGAAGCAACAACAAAAACTAAAAGCTTTACCAACTGCGTCACTTATGGCTAATTATCAGAGGTTTTACAACCCTAAGCAACCACTTGCAAGATGATGTTTTCCGGTCTTATTATGTGCGTAGCCTTCTCCCCTGCAGCAATGCGGACCATGGTAGATCACGTGGTAAAGCATTTCGGGCGCTAACCGAGAGATTGTGGGTTCAGTGCCCATCAGTGGTCTGACATTTTCCCTGTCTGTCCCTCGCATGACTTCGGCACTGTATGTAAAGATTTAACATGGAAGTCCTCAGGAGAAAACGAAACGAAAAACTTCTCACCTCTTTTACTGTTAGCAGATTTCGACTAGGGGTATTTCTCCAAATGATTTCAAGTGGCCAGATTTTTTTTTAAATATGTGTGTGTGTGTGTGTGTGTGTGTGTGTGTGTGTGTGTGTGTGTGTGTGTGTGTGTGTGTGTGTTTGTGTTTGCGTGTGTGGAGAGGGGGAAGGGAGAGGGGGAAATATATAGATCACATTTCAGATTATATGTAATCCAGAACAGCAAGAATAGTGAAACTGAATAATACTGTGTCAGTATGTGAGGGAATTCAATCTTTTTCGCCAATCGCTGCGTGTTTCCTACTGCAGGCTACGGGCACCTGACTCCGCGGACCACGTGGGGACGCGTGGTGCTGATGATCTACGCAGTAGTGGGCATCCCACTCACCCTGCTGTGTCTGGCCAACATCGGCTCTCTCCTCGCCAACGTCTTCCGCTTCCTGTATGCGCGTGTAATCTGCTGCGCATGCCGCTTGGCGGAACGACGGCGGCGCAGGAGACAACGGGAAAGCGTGACGTCACAGACCCAGATGGCGCTGCTCAAGTCCTCCCCAGCGATGCTTAGTGACGTGGTGACTCAGGACTCCGTGTCCATTGGGGACGTCGGCAAAGATGTCTCCGCAGATGGCGACGGCTGCGTCAAGTCAGTGGTGGTGGACGGCCGAGGCGGAGGGGGAGCCGGGTCAGAGAAAAACGCGGGTGAGACCGAGACCCTACTGGTGATGGAAAAGGTTCCCATCTCAGTCTGTCTGGTCCTGGTGGCTGGCTACCTCTTCCTGGGCGCCGTGCTCTTCTCCATGTGGGAGCCGGACTGGGACTACCTGAAGGCGGCCTACTTCTGCTTCGTGACGCTCTCCACCATTGGCTTTGGGGATGTGGTTCCTGGCCACACGCACGACGCGTGGGACAACCAGCTGAAGCGCGTGGGCTGCACGCTCTACCTGCTCTTCGGTCTTGCCCTCATCGCCACCTGCTTCGAGCTCATGCAGCAGCAGGTGCGAGCTAGATTCAAGCAGATCGGCCACTACCTCGGCATCTTGAAAAAAGATTCCGAGCGTACTGACGTTTAAGAAAGCCATAGGAGAAAGAGAAAGATGGCAAACTGTTTGCGTCCAGTGTTAGTGCATTCAGACTGAAACGTTTTGAGTCCTCCGCCATCATTGTTTGAGGCTACCCAGTCCTGGTGAAGGTGACGCTTGTAATGCGATCACCTCTGGGTTTCACGCACCTTTTAGGTGCATATGAGAGCTTACCAAGTATCCATGAAATGACGCAGAACATTTTAAGGATTACGTGCTCATTTGCTCTGATCGTCGGCTTGTTACCACACAGGAGCGTATTGGAGGACTGAAGCTTTACTTTCCTCTATCTCACAGGACGGTGAACTGCAGATATTTCGACTTCAACGCAACCTAAAGCAAAATGAAAACAAACAGGAAAAACAGGAAAGAAACTGATTTGCAGGAATTTTGCTTTGATGACTTGTAATACTAAAAAAGTCTTTCAAGCGTCTTTTCGCATTTAAGCAGAATTCAGAGCAAATATAAAGCTTGCATGTTTTACTTTATCTGTTCGTTGATTCATTACGGTGACGTCTCACAGCTCATGAAGAAATCTTTTCATCACAACATGCCAATCGATCGGTGTAAGTTTCCCAAGAACGAATTTCATGAGGATTGTATATGATGAGGATTGTATATGACAATATTTGAAAGACAAATGTACAATCTTTGGTGTGACTCAGATGGAATTATCGAAACATTCTCTGGTTACATGTTGATTTCGCTAATTTCGTAAAGGTATGGTCCAGTATCCTACGTATGCCAAGTGGTCAAGCACACAAGTTCAAACAAACAAATTAAAGTACGACCTAAGGCAGACTCAAGCAGGCAGATGAAGATAAGGCCAAAAAAATGTGACTTTGTGTTATATCCCTACTGACCTTCAAGAACTCCTAAGAAAACACTGGTTCTTGCTGGAACCATCATGTGACAGAACGAACGGGAGCGTTGTCATTGCCATTGACATGTGTTTCCAAGATGGTAAATCGCGCAAACTTTGACTTCCGATGTATTTCCGGCAGAGGTAGTGTGCGCAAAGGACTGTCTGGTGGCAGTCTGATGACAGTTCCTTATTCAAAAAACCACTTGATGGACAAAGCTTCCAGTTCCGGTGACATCCTCAGGTTTTGTAGAGCTTTCTAGGGATGCAGGAATGTAGTATTATGCTGATTCTAATGCTGGTATATCAACTCAGCCACGCAGCGAAACGTCAGCCACAAGGCAGTATATCTGCACAGTGCTCCTGGTTGCAATAGGTTAACTACTGCGACGATGATGGTCTTTTTTGTCCACAAGTATGAGCACTTTTCAAAACACCACCAAGCTGGACCACTGCATGCAGTGTATACCTTTTCATGTGAAAGTTAATGAAGACAGATGTATCATTAAACAATGATACAATTAATGGGAAAGAGGATCGTTGACAGGGCAGTTATCTCAGAACACATACGTGTCTGCGCCTGCACAGATTACAATTCAAACTGTATTCCCGTCTCCCTTCCTCAACAAAAGTACGGTGATGAACCAGTGTGCAGATGGTATGAATGGAAATACACACGTAGAAGTGCAGCAATGACCAGCGGATAGAGCACGGAAATGGATCACCGATGCTGGAAATAATTCGTCGTAATTTATGGAGAGGAAAAAGCCACGTACGCCTTGATCATTTTTTGTAGATGATCAAGCAAAAATGTCACAAGACAGCATGTCCATAGACTGTGTTTGTGGTGCGCTGGGATGAGAATCAAACCAAGGAAACTGTTTTAATATCTTTTTTTGAATTACCGCAAAGTCAAGGCTGTCCATTAAACTGTCCTACCATGTCGATGCATTACGGCTACACCTGAAAAAGAACGACACACGGTCACAAAGAAATACTGTGGAAACTCAAGCCCTGTTAAATTAATTCAAAACTGGGAGTACGCACTATGCATGTTCATCGATGCCAACACAACACGCGAGGTTGAAATGACTGCTATTTCTAGACACGATTCACTCGCCGTGGACGGTCAACCTATCAAATCTCTTCAACCGTGTACTGGATGGGATGAAAGAGAGTTTCTTTAACGTGTCTTCTACTGCAACCGACATCCGAGTTTGAAGAAAAGCACACATTCCGAGTTGTTTTCGTTTCGTCGCATTCTGATACGTATTGCTGAAATACTGAAGCCAACACCGTTACCTCGGCATTGTGTAGTCGTCAGACGCTCTTGAATGATTTTCCTCGGCGGCACGTTGGCTTTGCAGTGATTGTTTGATATGCCTGTCTACGACTAAAAGATATTCGGTGATTGTTTCTGCTAAGATTTTCGCTGTACAACGTGAGGTTTCTCTTTCATATAATGCCGTTCCGTGGAGAAGATTTGCACAACGTCATTGTGAATATGTATGTTCGAAGAAAGTAAACCCAAAGATTGTATCGAGAGACCTATTTGCTTAACATTTCCAGATAATGTGAAAGCAAAGTTGAATTTTGAAGTTATTTGTATGACTTGTAGGTTACAAAAATTATTTAATCACGATTACAATTAAAACCCCATCCTTCAATCCTGCATCATCAAATGCATGAATACCTTCTTCTGAGATATGAGTATGGGCTGATCATTTGCTCAAAGAATTCGCCTTGCTTGTTTGTTCTGATACATATCTCTCAACCACGAGTTGCTCTTTCTTACTGCAATGGCATTATCACGGCCTACATTTCCAATGTAGAGCTTACTCTTTACGTGCAGCACCGTTCTATCCAATGCTTGTATCGAAGCCTGTTCGCTTGTGTGAATATGCTGGCATTGCATGCGATGCATTGCTCCTTCATTGTCGTTTCCAGATAATTCTGTAACAGGCTTCAGTGTGGATACTTATAAAGTTGTTTGAAATAATACGAGTCCTAGCTTTGAGTTAGTTTGCAATCTTCAAACGCAGCTAAGTTATCTCAAATTCTGAAGCACGAACGCATGTTTGAATGTGCATCTGTGTGTTTGTGTTTGTGTGTTTGTGAGTGTGTTTGTGTGTGTGTGTGCGCACGCGCACGCGCGCGTGTGTGGGAGATCGCGCGTGTGTGTGCGACTGCTAGCATGCGAGTGCGTTTGTGCGGTTGAGTGCGTGTATGCATGCCAACGCGCGTGTGCAGGCGTATTTGAGTGCGAGTGTATGTGTGCGTGCGCGAGCGCGCGCGCGCGTGTGTATATATATATGTTGCAGGAGAGAAAGAGAGCGAGCGAGATGGGTGGATGGATGGATGGATGGATGGATGGATGGATGGATGGATGGATGGATGGATGGATGGATGGATGGATGGATGGATGGATGGATGGATGGATGGATGGATGGATGGATGGATGGATGGATGGATGGATGGGTGGATGGATGGATGGGTGGATGGATGGATGGGTGGATGGATAGGTAGAGAGAGAGAGAGAGAGAGAGAGAGAGAGAGAGAGAACGAGAACGAAAGAGAACGAGAACGAGAGAGAACGAGAACGAGAGAGAGAGAATACAAATACGAATAAAAATAAATTTATTGTGTGGACCCCGGACCTATTACAAGAAAAAACACATCACAAGAATTCCAATCAAGTCGGAAATAATCAAGACCTGAACAAGTCTTGCGTACACATGAGAGAGAGAGAGAGAGAGAGAGAGAGAGAGAGAGAGAGAGAGAGAGAGAGAGAGAGAGAGAGGCAAACAGACAGACAGAGAGAGAGAGAGAGACGGACGGACGGACGAACATGGACGGACGGACGGTCATACGGACGGACGATTGAACAGACATACGGCCGGACGAACGGACGAACGAACGAACGGACGAACGAACGAACGGACTGAGATACATATTTACAGAAAAATGCACATAAGAGACGCACACACATACATGTACACGCACAAAAACAATCCCGCAATCGAAAACACGCAGGGTTGTGTAGTCCATTATTTAATGCAATGGTCAGGTAGTGACAGAAAGGCAGAGAGGAAGTGGAAAGACATCAGAAATGGGACAGACAGTGAAAATGATACACGGGCTGCAGAGGAAGTAAAGGTAGGTTGCAACACCATAACTGGTTTTTGCAATAGATAGAGCGTCAAGGACTGTGTGGGTGTAAGGGAGAAAAGTAAACCTTTTTAATAACAGAAAATATAGTGATAACTATTTTGGGATCTTTTACTGTTAAAACAATCAAAGTTTCAAAGATCATGCCATATAGATATTGTGGTTCAAATCAAACAAAGGAAGAAATTAGCTGAACGTGAATCATGCATCTTTAATAAACATAGGCATCTTTTCTACATCTCTCTCTCTCTCTCTCTCTCTCTCTCTCTCTCTCTCTCTAACACAATTTACTAAACAAATCTGCA
>JAWQFJ010018569.1:0-2500 GCA_034096865.1 Theodoxus fluviatilis
AAGTATTAGAAATTCGAGTGTACGTGACATTTCCCCGTCAGCTTCGTGGCGGACATTCTGTTCTTGTTTGTTTGATCGACGGGTTTTCTACGCTTCAAAGATTGGACGTAAGCACCAAACTGGGAAAGGAACGAATGAATGAACTTTCCCCCCTTCTTACTAAACTCTCATTTAGGCTGAAACATTTGCGCATGCACAAGAATTGCGTATGGCTTTCTGTCAAATGCACTGTGGATTATATTACTAAGTGAATACATGAATGAATGAAGCAACATATAGATGAATGGATGAATCAATTAATGCGTACGTGCATGAACGAATGAATGAACGACAAATGAACGAATGAATGAATGCATTTGTCTAGAGAACGAGTTAAACTAAATTTAAATTGTCTGTCCGACTATTATTGAATGGATTTAGTTTTACGGCCTCTCAGCCCTTTTAGGCTATATAAGGCCATTAATCACGGAATCAATGAAACTATCTAAAATGAGCACGTCAGGTCATGCTGTTCCTAGTTATTCGCCTCTTACGAATCGCGAAGGCAGGCGCGATGGGTCAGTTCTGACCCCAAACCCACAGGGGAGTTGTATATTGCAACACTTTAAGAGCTCAATATAATGTATGCACTTTTAAAATCAGACGCACGATAAAATGAATGCACTGGGGGAAAAAAGAACGGAGGAAGATATGCTTTGCACTATCAAGCAAGTGCACGAAAATCGTATGTACGCCAAGAAACTAATTGTATTCTAAATGATGTTTCTTTCTGGATTTCACTTGTGGTATGATTAAAAATGCGTACTTTACGGAGGGAATTATAAAACCCTGAGTGTTTCATTTATCTAACTGATGACTCCTGGGTAAGAAATGAGTATAATTATACTCTTTTTATTTCTCAAAGCTTTAAGCAGCGACGGCAGCTACAACAACAAAACACTGCGTGGTGAAGATAGCTCATCAAGCCTACTGCCAAATGCTTGAAAGAATACACGTACGGGACCACACAACCCAATATATTTCCTAACTGTAATTTGGCAAACATATCAACCACAGCATGGTGACTTTTACTCCCTTCGGTTCCTTCAAACAGACAGCTGCTGACTAAATAAACACAGATAGTTTTTTGTTCTTTGTTCTTGCAAAAATCGTACAAAAATAAGCATGTTATTTACTACCATCGTTATGGTGTCCTGTATGCGTGACGTGTTGTTTGAACCAATTCCATCATCTCACAACGGTGAAGGTCATAGATACGCAGTGCAAAACATCAGGTAAAGCAGTGCGTGCCACAAGACGGCATGAATCACTAACCTGCCTGTGTCATTCTCTTGAACCAGGTCTTGTCCAAGGACATACAGCAATGCAGTCTCGTGTATTAATGCAGAACTGGAGAGAGAGAGAGAGAGAGAGAGAGAGAGAGAGAGAGAGAGAGAGAGAGAGAGAGAGAGGGAGAGAGAGAGAGAGAGAAGAGAGAGAGAGAAAGAGAGGGAGAGAGAGAGAGAGAGAAAGAGAAAGAGAGAAAGAAAGAGAGACAGACAGACAGACAGACAGACAGACAGACAGACAGACAGACAGGCAGACAGAGAGAGAGAGAGAGAGAGAGAGAGAGAGAGAGAGAGAGAGAGAGAGGGGGGGGGGGGAGAGAGAAAACAGACGGACAAAAAGACAGACAGACAGACAGACAGACAGACAGACAGACTAGACAGACTAGACAGACTAGACAGTCTAGACAGTCTAGACAGTCTAGACAGTCTAGACAGTCTAGATAGACAGAGAGAGACAAACTAGAAAGACACAGACACACACACACACACACACACACACACACACACACAGACAGACAGACAGACAGACAGAAAGACAGCAAGACAGACAGAAAGACAGAAAGACAGACGACCGGCAGGCAGGCAGACAGGCAGAAAGACAGACAGACAGACAGACAGACAGACAGACAGACAGACAGACAGACAGACAGACAGACAGACAGACAGACAGACAGACAGACAGACAGACAGACAGACAGACAGACAGGCAGGCAGGCAGGCTGACAGACAGGCGGACAGACTCTGACAGACAGACAGACAGATAAACAGACACACAGACAGACAGACACACTGACAGACACACAGACAGACAGACACATAGACAGACAGACACTCAGACAGACAGACACACACAAGGTTCGTACAGGTTCTTAGATACAAAATTCCATGACTTTTCCATGACTTTCCATGAGCCTCAATAACATTTTCCATGACTTAGCGTACTGTGATACATGACAGTTTTAAAGAGAAAAGTGTATGGCGAACGACAAAACTCCCGCACAATACACCCCTTGTAAAAAAATATATAATTCTTTTTATTATATTTTACAGCAGATTGATTCAAGAACTGACAAATTATGCAAGTTAGCAAACAAATCATGAATGGACATTACTTTCATCTTTTTAAAATCTTTCTTAATTGTAAACATCCAGTAATTTGAAATAGTGCGCGA
>JAWQFJ010018569.1:10000-12497 GCA_034096865.1 Theodoxus fluviatilis
TGATGACGATGACGACGACAACGATGATTGCGATGATGACATACAACAACATAATACAATATATATTCAAGCCAGACACATTCAGCTGAATTCATTTCATGGTATGTCACATCAGGTGGCCGTCGAGCAGCCAAAAGCCTGTGGAAAACAGATAGTGTTTCGGTCGGGATTAGAACCCTGGAATTCTGGGCGATGGCCGTGACCTCCAATGGCAATGTCACACTGACATACTCTGTGATAAATCATTGGTCACGTAAGGAAATCTGTCATAACCTCTAATGAATGAATACCAGTAAGCATTCAGTAACATGCTACAAAATGTACACCGTACGGATGAACACAACCAAAAACAGGGGAAGTTGTGTCCGGCTATTGGCATGTTTCAACAACTTTGTTTTAACTTGTAGTCTATAAAATTTTTATCAAAGGTTTTTGGCTCAAGTTTACACAACACGTGACTAATGACAAGCAAATTACCTGTGTTTTTAAGTCGTTGCATTCAACAACCACGTAATATTTGGTCTATTTTGAGGCTAGTCTGGTTAAACGTAGAAACTGTCAAAATCGTCATGTCGTACAGTATTTTGGTCAATCAGATTAACCTTGGCATCACTACATAGAGATCAGTCATACGTCGTCATGGTGATTACTTTAAAACGTCGGGCCAAACTGGTTGATGCGAGTCAAGATTTCAGTTTACTATTGACGGATGGATGGATGGACGGATGGATGGATGGATGGATAGTGTTTTACGGCCTATCAGCCTTTGTAGGCTTTTTAAGGCCATTAATCACGAAAATCACTAGAACAGTTTAGAGTAAACGTAATCAAGTCACGGTGTCCCTAGTTATTCGTCTCTTACGAATCGCGTAGGGAGACGCGATGGGTCAATTCTTACCCCGAACCCACAGGGGGAAGTATTGACGGAAGGATGGACTTCGTGAGAGAAATTTCACCATCGCTGCTAGGATCAACAGTAACCATAGCAAATCTCATTATGAGAGTTTGGTTTTGGTAAAAAGAAAAGCATTTCTCACATAACCATTTAAACTTAACACGATAAAACATTTACAATAACCGCAAAAAGTCATTTCGACCAAACTTTTAAAACATCTGGCCAACCTAGCTTCCAACAACAGAAACTTTTATCTGGTGGAACAGTTAGACTGTTCAGACTATGCATCCGTACGCATGTACAAACTGACCATGAAAACATGGAACGTTCGTGTGCCGAAACAAAAATGCCCACTCAACCACGTCACTGACGACAGACATACTCTCTCAGATTTACTACTGTCTTTTAAAATTAGACAGTAACTTTTCTTTGGATGGCTCACAGGTGCCCCGTCGATCAATGTACTTACCCGACAGGTGCCCCGTCGATCTATGTACTTACCCGACAGGTGCCCCGTGGATCTATGTACTTACCCGACAGGTGCCCCGTCGATCTATGTACTTAGCCGACAGGTGCCCCGTCGATCTATGTACTTACCCAACAGGTGCCCCATCGATCTATGTACTTACCCGACAGGTGCCCCGTCGATCTATGTACTTACCCGAGCAGACAGTGCCGGTGCCGGTGTATCCAGCAGGACAAGGTCCGCACTTGTAGCCGGGGACGACGGCGGCTTCCTGGCACTTCGACAGCTCCGAGCACACGCCTTCCTCGCACGCTGATTGGTCTGTAGGCAGGCAGAGCAAGGATCAAATGCATATGCATGAGTTAAGGGCAATAAGGATTTTGATAAACGAAATTGGATAGAAAGGATACATGGTGTAAATATTCATATCGGCTCATATCTGTTTTCCAATGCAACATCAAATGTTGGGTTAGGTATCTGTTATTTACCTTGCAAACAAAGTACATAATTATATCCAGAAATACAATCACTGTTATACTTTTTTTCTTCTTTAAGTGTTACGGTGAGTTGATGAAAAATACTTTAATGAGTGAAGAATGAAGGAAAATTTAATGGCTTCCCTTTTGAAGGTAAGTTAATGGGTGGAAAATACATTAAACAAATACCGTTGCACAAATTATCCATGAAAAAGTCTGTACAGTTCATCGTCAGAAAACCTTTACTGCCCTTGGCGTCTTCGGTTTTTTCCCCTTCAAACCTGAATACACTACAGCCGATTTTGGGCAACGCTGCGTGCTGAATACACTACAGCCGATTTTGGGCAACACTGCGTGCTGAATACACTACAGCCAATTTTGGGCAACTCTGCGTGCTGAATACACAACAGTCCATTTTGGGCAACACTGCGTGCTGAATACACTACAGCCGATGTTGGGCAAACTGCTGCGTGCTGAATACACTACAGCCGAGTTTGGCAACACTGCGTGCTGAATACACTACAGCCCATTTGGGCACACTGCGTGCTGGAATACACTACAGCCCATTGTTGCGTACCACACACTGAACAGTCGCTGATACACTCAACGTCCCATTATCTGTAGCAACCGACATGCGCACTGACTCGAACTCCACCTACA
>JAWQFJ010018571.1:0-2500 GCA_034096865.1 Theodoxus fluviatilis
GGAGGAGGGCCCAGTGGTGGTACGTGGGGGGAGGGCGGGGGCGCAAGGGTACGGCTGGAGTAAGGCGGTATCGAGGACGGACGGGCGGGCGGTACATGTACGGGTGGTCCCTAAGCCCTAACTCCAGGGCCCGACGCTGATTTTGGACACAAACGTGACAAAAAAAACCGCGTCCGGGTTTAGGTGAAACTCCCCGGACAGGCTAAGTCACTCAGGCGGGGTAGCGGGTGAGGCCTAGGCTGAGCGCTATCGGTAAAACCCGATCAGAATACCAGATTTCTAAACCGGTTCTATATTTTCCTATACTTTTACTACTGTAGCTAGAGCACCGAAGTAGCTTGGTACTTGCCGGGCATCTTTTTGTAAGCTCTCTTTTCATTGGTCAGTTGCGACAACAGATTCTGACCGCTGTCATGCTGACCGTGCTCGATTGGTGTGATCTACCCTAGACTGGCTACAGACCCAGTCGAACATAAAGCAAGCAACACGAATACTGCTTGATGTCCTTGGCATGAAGGAACATGAAGCAAGCAACACGAATACTGCTTGATGGCCATGGCATGAAGGAACATGAAGCAAGCAACACGAATACTGCTTGATGGCCATGGCATGAAGGAACATGAAGCAAGCAACACGAATACTGCTTGATGGCCATGGCATGAAGGAACATGAAGCAAGCAACACGAATACGCTTGATGGCCAGCATAGGAACAAGCAAGCACACGAATACTGCTTGATGTCCTGGCATGAAGGAACATAAAGCAAGCAACACGAATACTGCTTGATGGCCATGGCACGAAGTCTCATCTCGCGCGGACGCCTCCATGATGCGTGGCATCCGGTATGAAACAAGACGTTTGCTACTTTGGCGTGTATGGAAATGAGTGAGAGCATCTGGCAGCGTCAGAGACTGTCTCTGGGTGGCGCCTACTTCCTGTTGTCAACCGTCATGTTGTGACCCCCGTGGGGATTGGCTACATACAGCCTTGCAAATACCGGACCCATCAGAAGCCTGTACGGCAAGAACGACGCACATGCAGGTGAACCTCAGGTGGAAAGGACTACGTATCACAACGTTCCGTAGTCTTCACGAGGCGGTTTCACATTGCTGAGGCCCCAGACAGGTTTTGTCCAGAAACAGAGCAGCACAATAGAACACCAGCAGGCAAATACTCGGCATACTATACAACTCCATGGTGAGGAATCCCACTTCAGGGTGGGGGTTGAGTAAGCGGATCAAGTATCTCCAAGTACCGCGAGTCTTCACATGGCGGATTCATATGCCCTTGCGAAAAGTTATTTATGAGTAGTACGTCGGAATCGATTTACAGCCCAACAACTTCGTCGACTGCAACACATTGAACATTTGCATGCAGAAGAATATGTTGGAAATAGTGGTTCAAAGTAAGGAAATTAGCATTCGAGCTTTTTTTGGGGGGGAGAGAGTTTTGAGAGAGACAGAGAGAGAGAGAGAGAGAGAGAGAGACAGAGAGAGAGAGAGAGAGAGAGAGAGAGAGAGGGGTGGGGTGGGGTGTAGGAGAATATTCTGTGAACCCGTGTCAGTAGTGACTCTGGCGCAGTTTGCATTGAATGCGCAATAGACTTGACCCTTCGCATTACAGCATTGCGCCAAAAAGAGTTCGCTCCGGATATTCCCCCCCCCACTTTTTACAGAAATCATTCAGATGTCAAAACTTTGTTTCCATTTCAACATACACTTATTTTATCGAATAAACGCTTGTTTATTGCCTCATCAAGCGTAATTTATGAGTTTTGTGCGAAATAGTCTCAGAACTATTTTAACGGCGTATGTCAGGGAGGAGAGGGCTATCTCACAAGTCTCTTGTGTGACCTCCATTTGAATATTTCGGACGGAATCCTTCCATCACGTGATATGAACTGTGCTAGAGACTCTCGCCGGCAGGGAAAATCTATTGTGGACTAGACTGGGAGAATGTCGCTTACTGTGAAAACATTACATCTAAATGAGTTGCAGTCCTTCCATATAGATCCACGGCTTTCTCGTGCACAGTGGCAACAGTGCAGTCGCAACAAGACCATCTGTGCTGTGTCAACAGCCTTCATGAAGGCTTGGTTTGCTCAGAGCAATTTATGTCTTTGTGTCGTGCGCTCTGAACAACAGTTTGTCAGCGTAAAGCCTGAGGTATGAAAGGAACTGCACCCTGCGGCAATGAGTATGTGTACTGTAATTAAATAGGTCTGCAGAAATCCAAACAATAGAAGTGTACAGCTGCACAGGGCTTTTCAGTCTTAGTTTTCCTCTTCCAATTTACATTTGTAAATGTTTAGTTGATTAGAAAGACACTGAAACGAAAGAACATTTTAAACCGCTAGTCGCTGAAAACTTCTTTTTACGCGCAATGACGCATTCTATAGCAGAGATCTCTGATTGCTAGGTGGACTATAGCTTCACAAGCATTATCACAATCACTACTGCGTTTTCTTTTCACTAAAACCGGTATTCAATAAAACTTATTCT
>JAWQFJ010018571.1:5000-17500 GCA_034096865.1 Theodoxus fluviatilis
GGGTTCCCATCTTCTCTTTTTCGATCAAATTTCCCAACTCGTCCGTCGTAGCAGACGATTCGAGGGTTTATGGTCGTCTGCGTTGGAGAGCCGTGTGGAACACCTTTCGTGTCGTGTGCAGAGGCGCAGCCAAAATGGCGATTAGGCTAGACTGAGTGCCCGCGGTGAGGCTATGGACGCTAGGCCGACTGGATGCCTGCAATTTCGAGATAGCGATCCTGTCTCTCCCTCTTCACACGAAATGTACGACCCCCCCCCCTCCCCCCCTACCCCCCCCCACCCCCCAGCCATCCTTTTTGCTACATGATTTATCACTTTGAATTGGTTCATTTCTATGGATCTCGGGCGCGTATGATTGATTATCCCCTGATACACTGGATAACACGCAGTGTCAAAGCCTTGACTACTCGTAAAAACTCTTGAAATCCTTTTAACAACAGAATAATAACAATGCTCGAGTCAGTCTTTTTAGAGAAGTATTATTTTCAATATATGTTTTGCGCGACTGATAAAAGCAATTAGGGCGAGATTGTTTAAAACAATTATGTACTCGGGATGGAATTTCAAAGATGACAGATATGTCCAAATACCGTTGTGTCAACTTGGAAGTCAATATACAGTGGACTCCTGCTATTCGCAGGCGTAAATATCTCCTCACACGTGGACGCATTTCTGACAACTATGCTGTTTCCATGGGAAAGGTGGCGCTATGCAAGTGGCAAAAAAGGTTTCAGGCGTGCTCAAACGCGGCAATGTTCTGGCAATTATCCCTTTTTTCCATAGGAAATGTCGCACTCGCAAGTCCCACAAGCAATGTTCTGTCAAGTGTCCACCCAATAAAAACACGTTCTCTTTGTCATGTCTGTCGGACACTTGCTTTGACACTCCCTCGAACAGCCAATCAGATGGGTTCCTGCCTGTAATTCAGTGGTAAAGAAGTGTCAATGTCCAAATGGCGGCCTTGCCACGCTTGATTAGAATTTTATGTGGCTTCTGTTTCTTCATCTGTCAGGTGTAGGATGTCCTGACGCCTAAAAATGAATTTCTTGTACAGTTCTTCATTACTCTTTCCTTCTGACGTGTGCCTGTTATTGTTAAAATCATGCTGTTGTAACAAGGACTCGATCGAGTTGGAAGAAAATGCAGCAGCAATCTGTGTTGAATGTCTGGGCGGAAAGCGGAGTCTAGGATGCGATTGCACGCAATAGGGCGTTTTTCTCGTTTTGTTTGCGGGGAATTGATTGGTTGGGGATTTGTAAATCAAAATTTAAAAAACACAATGTCACAATAAGCACGATGCTACGGGGAAAGTTGAAAAGATATGTATCAATCAACGTACCAATGTTAGTGTGAGACACGTGGACTCGTGGGTGTCCTTGACTACCTCGCGTTCATTTTCCCAAGGATGTCCCCGTCTGTAGTCTTTTGACATCTCACCCCACTTCTCATTTAGCGTTTTACCGGACACAAGTTTCATAGTTTTAACAAAATTTGCCACGGGTGAGGAGGCCCTCACGTGCTGAATTCCCCCACCCCACCCCTCCCCCCCCCCCCCCCCCCCCCCTCCGACTGAGGTAAATCCACGTATGGATTGAATCTATACCCCCATCATTACCAATTTTACTGTTCCCATTCCCCACAGGCCCTCTGCGAGACCAAAATATGCATTTCAAGGTACGGTTATGCTGTAATGTTTCCTGGGGGACAAAATGCAGATGCATTCATACATACGGCAATGCACAAGTCTCACTGAGCGGGAGATTTGTTTACATATACCACAGAATGCATGTTTCCTCTTTCGCATAGCACATACCTACAGCAACTGTACAGCATAAGCACATAGAACAGCGTTATTCACTTGATAAAGGCAATAAAGGCAAAATGAATCGTCAGGAGCAGCTTCCATTGCGAAAAACGCCCTGTGGTTCTTTTACTGTTTTTTTTTTAATCAGCGAAAATGCGTTACGACGTTTGGCGAGCGGAAGACCTTTCCACAGACACTGAGCACTGAGGAGCACTGTCCCCCATGGTCCGGCACCTGCTGGGAGGGCAGGCCCGGAGCTTCTTCTGGGAGTGCCGCATGCAGCGCTGTGGATGGTGCTCTCTCCAGAGATTACTGGGGTGGCCCGGCATACAGGCCTTGTCTCGTACGCACTTAATTGTAAGCGAGGGAGCATATCTTAAATCGAACCCTATTTATTTCCAGCCGCAACCAGCGTAGATCCCACAGAACTGGTCTGATGTGTGGGCTGTGTGGGACCTTCCTGGTAAAACCCCCACCCTCCCCCACCTCCCACCCCTTATAACGTATCAACAGTGAATGTGTGCTTTTGCTGCTGTCGTCCTTGTTGCTGTTGTTCTTTTTCTTGTTGCTGCTATTGCTGTTGTTGTTCTTTTTCTTGTTGCTGCTATTGCTGTTGTTGTTCTTTTTCTTGTTGCTGCTATTGTTGCTGTTGTTCTTTTTCTTGTTGCTGCTATTGCTGTTGTTGTTCTTTTTCTTGTTGCTGCTATTGCTGCTGTTGTTCTTTTTCTTGTTGCTGCTATTGTTGCTGTTGTTCTTTTTCTTGTTGCTGCTATTGCTGTTGTTGTTCTTTTTCTTGTTGCTGCTATTGCTGTTATTGTTCTTTTTCTTGTTGCTGCTATTGTTGCTGTTGTTCTTTTTCTTGTTGCTGCTATTGCTGCTGTTGTTCTTTTTCTTGTTGCTGCTATTGTTGCTGTTGTTCTTTTTCTTGTTGCTGCTATTGCTGTTGTTGTTCTTTTTCTTGTTGCTGCTATTGCTGTTGTTGTTCTTTTTCTTGTTGCTGCTATTGCTGTTGTTGAGCCAAGGACAATCAACTTTTTGGTCGGAAAGTTTATCGTTTTTACTAATCGAGTCGTGTTTGTGAGTGTGCGTATGCGCGTGTGTGTGTTTGTGTGTGTGTGTGTGTGTGTGTGTGTGTGTGTGTGCGCGTGTGTGTGTGTGTGTGTGTGTGTGTGTGTGTGTGTGTTTTTAAATAGTAAAAGCAACCTTCAACTAAAGATAACAGATGCTTTTATGTTTTTAAATAAATCTAAACAATTCTTTATTCACAAACCATTGATCCACTTTCCTTTTTCACGTCTTTTTCCGTCGATGAAAAATCAGTGCAAATACATGCATTGTGTATGAAGATCCCCAAGCTGTGTGCAAGAACACATGACAGTATTAGCCAACTTTCCACATGCTACTCTTGGACACAAACCGCAGATTAGGACAGTTAGAGTGCAAGCGTCTATGGCGCCATGTTGTGACGAGGGTCCAAACCTCTGCCATGCTACCCTTGTGGAAGGGGCCAGGACAGAAGGTGTTAATGTATCATCCCCCACGCACACTTCCTCTTGGGCTTGCTCGCTAACGAGAGGCTGCAACTCGTGGGAGAAAAACAATCGCGAGGTTTGTGCTGCTTCAGCAAGCCCGTAGCTGAGCCTTCTTGGAGCAGGGAGATAACGGGCATTGAATGAGAACAACACAAAGGATTTGAGAAGGGGCTCGACATCTCTCGCAGTCCTGACACAACAGCTTGATCCAACGGCTGAAATCGCTTCCTCCTATGGCCCCATTGTTATTTTCTCGCCCTGGGTGTTGAAGCGCTTTGACGTCTGAAGATGGAGCCGCTCTTCTCGGCCTAGGCACAAGGAAGAAAATTTGCACAGCGCAAATGTTTCGCACTGCACATCACGACTTTTTGATTTCACACATGCTCGAGTATCGGGTTTCTTTGCTCGTGAATGGTTTTTGATCTGCAGAGTGACTGTGAACTCACTCGACATATATGCGGCGAACGTGAAAGGCCGAGTTTCGTCGGAGCAAACACAAATGCAGTCGCATCAAGGGATGAACGAATTTTTTCAGTTGTTGCTTGGATTATTTTACGTACGTGCGTGCGTGCGTGTGCGGTTTCGATCTGCAGAATGACTTGTGAACTCTCTCGACATTTATGCGGCTATCATGCGAGGGTGAGTTTCGTCGGTGCAAACACAGAGGCCGTCGCAACAACGGATGAACGAATCTCTACAGTTGCTACTTTGATTATCACACACACACACACACACACACACACACACACACACACACACACACACACACACACACACACACACACACACACACACACACACACGCACACACACACGCACACGCACACATACACGCACACGCACACACACACACACACACACACACACACACACACACACACACACACACACACACACACACACCGGGTGGCTATCGCTCTTGACCTGCAGCAAAGGTCGTACATATTATACACGATCTTTGCCTGCAGTCGCTTGCGGTTTGAGGGTGCGGCGTTCAAAGCTGCGTGGATCGCAGAGCCAGGTGCTTCACTGTCAACAAACATTAGTCATTGTTGTCATGTCGAAAGCCCGAGCTTGTTCGGTTCTTTGTGTGTGGCCTTTTGCAGGAGTGCCATACGACCATATGGGTCCCCCCTTCTCCCTCGCCATCTCCACCCCCCACCACTCCCACCCAACACCACTCCCACCCCCCACCACTCCCACCCAACACCCCGCCTTTAAAGGAGCAGAATCTGTGTTCTTGCTAAGCATAATCCATTTCCCCACAATAAGGACTAAAATCCTCTCCAGTGTGAGGGCAAAGCTTGTTCACTGCAACAGTGACATTGGCATTTTTAGGAGACCCTTCGTGTTTTGCATTTTAAAATCACCATTTCACATGTGTTATTGAATACTTCATAATCAGGCAAATTTGGAAAACTGTTTCATGACAAAGTGATTCGTTCAACGCTATCCTGCAAACTTTTACGGTCTTCCTAATACAGGAAAAAGCCATCCCTCACCTCGTGTATGCTTGTATGCCAACGTGTATGCTTGTATGCCAACGTGTATGCTTGTATGCCAACGTGTATGCTTGGTGAGTATTTTCATTATCATCATAGTCACCTACTTACTGAAGTACCAGCTCAGTGCGGCGGGCATCCCAGAGGAAAACTGGGAAAGCATATTGTGTTATGAGTGGATATATTTTATTATAAGTCAGTTCAATGTATAGTTTACAAGCCAGCCAGTCTCAAACCTATCCCTAGAGAAAACCAGCCAGCCGTTAAAATATTGTGCTAGAACGTGAAGATTTGAAGAGAACAAAGGGAAGCGGGCATTCTGCTGCATAGCTTGTGCCGAAAATAGAACTGGTCAGTGGGAAACAAAGGACCCACAACTCGTGACTCCGACCTTGTGGTTCAGATCGCGTGGTCAAGGACTCGTGACAAGCGTAGACAAAAGAAACCATCCCGTGGTCTAGAACTTGTGACTGAAATGCAAGATGGCGTCCGCAGGGCGATTGGTCAGTACAGGACACTGACCGCAGCTATAAATTCGTCCACAGCTCTCCCTCGCCCTTCTCTCTGACGCGCTCCTCGCACCTGGGCATAGGTGTGCGTGAAGTGACCGTGCCCTAGGTCAACCAGATGGGCGGGATTCCCCACCCCCGCCAGAAGATAAGCGTGGCCAGGCGGCCATGCTTGACCTCCCTCCGACAGCGTCATGACTGAGGCCTGACCCCCTGACCCACCACCAGCCTCAACGTGGAAAGCAGATGAACTACGCTTGACCAGACCCCACCGACAACAAGATGCAAGACCCACGGACACCGCTACGCCTAACCAGCCTACCCGCGTCACGCCTGACCTACCCTGAGCATCAACAAGGAGGGGAGACGGGCGATGATACCCTTCTCTCCCCAAGTGCCAGCTCTAAAGAGTCCTGACCAGACTACGTATCAACTCCCCCCCTCATCAGCTCATCATTCTACAACCCGGTTATAAAGACTCTACTCTCATCAACGATCAGCTAAAACTGACGTAAACAGATAAGTGTTTCTATTGAAAGGCTGGCTGGCTAAACATTATGTGATTTGATACTTTGAATTAGTTGTATTAAGAATTATCATTTCTTCCATATTATTAAGTCATTTTTAAAGTCAAACCCCACTCACTTTCTCCTCTGTGTTGTATCGTTCACCCTTGATTGCATGGAAAGAAAACGTATGTTATTAGACGGCAAAAAGAAACCCCTAGACAATCTCTCTTGAGTGAGGGAGCAAGAGCCCCGTCTCATAACAATTGCCAAAGACAGAGACAGCTGGAGGGCATTGTCAAAGCGAGGCGCTGAGACCTTCCAAACTGCAAGAAGAGCGGCTGCAGAGGACAGGCGCAGACGGAGGAAAACATGGGCTGCCTGGAGCCCCCTACCCAGAGATTCCCATGCCCAGTGTGTGCCAGAGTATCGCTCAAGGATTGGCCTACACAGTTACCAGAGGGCATGTTGCCAGAAACTCTCTTCTCAGTGATCCTCGGATCCTCGGAACCAGCCGTCATTATATCATTGTCACTTCATTGTGCTTTACTCATACATAATGTACTTGTGTTTTACTCTTTGAGACCTCAAACTTGTTCGTTCATTGCTCGTTTCAGTCGCATCACCACACGTCGTTTATTGCATAAAATGAACGCCTTATTTTGTTGGATTGCGACAGCAATTTGGCGCAGAAGACGTCGGCCTATATGAATTCCAGCGCTGTCATTATGTTCCGAAATAAGAGGCTTGTTCAGGAGGCGCAGCGATGCGAAGCGCTGCACAGCGCTGCACGTGTTTCACTCCTGAACAGCAATTTTGGGGCGTGATTCGCTCAGCGCTGTGCATCACAGATCCGAGGTGATTAACATGATTTTCAAAATGGCGTCTTCGATCCCGCACTGGCCGTCGATGCGTTAAATAACCCTCAGAAACATCATTTTAGGACTGGAACGGACTTTATTTGCCCCAAGCGCTCTGTATGCGCGAGTAATGGCAAGTAAGGATAACACAGTAGTGGACTTTATTCATGCAGAATACATTTAAACGTGCATAAACGATGTCTGTGGCAAAGTAAAACACTTTCTTAGCGTCTAGCAACACAACATGCCGCGCAGAAGATTTACCTCCCTTATAACAAGTGAATCGCTGCACTAAATCTGTAGGTGTTCAGGAGAGCCAAAGAGCGCTCAATTGCCAACATGCAGCGTTCATGCAGCGCTTTGTACTCATGAACAAGCCTAAGGTGTTTATCCAACGCTACTACGCTAGTACCGAAGCGATCGGAGGCCGCAGTGAACCTAACGAATTTGTGTTTGGGGGCTGTTGCATATGAAATGGTCGCAGTGGAATCGCTACTTGCAACGGCATATGATTCAGTCAAAAGACTGTGTTATGCTGAATGAAACAACATTTGTAAGACGTAAATTAAAAGCAAGTTAAATTAACTAATCTCTCTTTTCTGCCAATTTGAAGCACGAACCCAGGAACCAGGGTTAGGTACTGGGAAGCAACCCATACCCTGACTCCTATGAGGTCCGTCCATTCCCTTGTTAAGGGGGAACGGCACTGTCACGTGTGTGTACCCTGCCCCGAAAAAACGGTCTTGGGGGTTAGGTCAGACGATCGGGATACAGGACGTTTCGTACCTTTGGGACTTTCGATATAGCCCTGACGTTTCCGTCGTACCTCATTTCAGGGTTTTAGTCGATTCGTAACCCTGAATAGGCCCGAATTCGTAATGCGTGTGGCTTTATAATCGTATCAATCTGGGAGATCGTGTGCTTATTATTACCCTACCCTAAACCCCTAAATAATATACGATTTCATCAAGTATTATCCAGGTACGAAATGATTTTGTTACAAAAGGTAAAAAGAAACGCTAACCAAAAGGTACGAAACGAACTAGGTACGGAAACGACCCGCCCCACCCGCATCCCCCGCATCCGGTTCGGCCTATTATACATTATCGGACCGTCGTTTCATCACCAGCAGCCTTCCTGTAACCCATGGGTAAAATGAAGTTTTCTGGAAAGTAGCTAACGACTTTGTCTCATACTGCCAGCAAGAAAACCCTTCTCTACCATCAAGAATCTATTCCCCCAGTTGTTCCCCGATCTAACCCTAGTCCCCCCCGAGTCCCCGGAGAGAATCTAGTTCCCCGTTCCCCCAGTCCCCCCCCCCGCCCCAATCTAATCCCCTCCCCGGCCCCCCGCCCTCCGCACCCCCACCCCCCCGCCACCACCCCCCCCCTCCCGCGCCCGTAGATCCCCGCCCCCCCACCTCCCCCCTGTCCCACGTTCCCCCGTCCCCCTTCCCAGTTCCCCTCCCCGTCCCCCCCCCCGCGCCCGCCGTCCCCCCCCCCACCCATGTCCAAGTCCCTAGTCCCGTCCCCCATCTAGTCCCCTCCGCCTAGTCCCCCCGCCCCCCCCCCCCCCCCCCCCACGCCGCCCCGCCTCCCCGCCCCCCCCCCCCCCCCCCCCCCCCAGCCCCACCCCCCCCCCCCCCCCCCCCCCCCCCCCCCCCGCCCCCCCCCCCCCCCCCGCCCCCCCCCCCCCCCCCGCCCCCCCCCCCCCCCCCCCCCCCCCCCCCCCCAGCCCCGGCGCGCTCGTCTCCCCGTCCCCTGCCCCCCCGCCCCCCCCCCCCCCCGCCCCCCCCCCCCCACCCGCCCTAGTCCCCCCGGCCCCCCCACCCCCCCCCCCCCCCCCCCCCCCCCCCCCCCCCCCCCCCCCCCCCCCCCCCCCCCCCCCCCCCCCCCCCCCACCCAAAACCATACATTTTTACCTCACAAAGTGAGCAAACCATTTGATAAACTTATTGTAAACCTGCCTCTAAACTTTCGTCAGCTTTCATCATGCATCGGTTTTGCACCTGCATTTTTCGACTACAATCCGTCCGTTCCACTTTGTGATCAAAATTTGTTTGACGATGTCTCTTTCGGCCCACTGTCGAAGCTGAAAGCTGTAGAGAACCAAAGGAAAGTCAGTCTGTGTGGCTGAGTGAATTCCCTGCAGAAGCACGCCAGTCGTTTGACTCGAACGTGAGGTCGAGTGTCGGAACGGACTTTGATGGCGTCAGCCACTTAAAGGGAAACAACTCCATTAATAAGGCATACCGCTGCTTGGGCACATAGAGTTGGCAGCCTTCCGCCACATGATCGTAGTCGTATGGGCACAAACAAAGGTGCAGGGCGAAAGTCAAGTGATCTGTTGCGTCCAGTGAGGCTCACGAGAAGAAAAACAAAGAGCCGCACTCTGAAGTTGACAGGACACAATGAATTTCTGCCAAAGGGCGTGGTACAGTCCCGGAAGGATTACGGTTTTATACAAATAACGAGTCATTAGCTTTGAGTCCCGTTCTGCCCATCGTGTCGCGGCCGTTTTCATCATCATTAGCAGTGTCGTAGACGTCACCGCTGTCGTCAATCATTACCATTACCGTCAATCGTCGTCGTCATCATCATCATCGTCGTCGTCGTCGTCTTCATCGTCATCGTCATCACCATCATCATCTTTTCTCTCCTGTCCCGCCGCCGGCGCTTCCTCTCCTCCTCCCCACCCCTCCCAACATCATCCCACCCCACCCCCCACCCCTCCCCACCCCCTTTAGTTTGAACGTTTATTCCTCCTCACCCCAACCACCCTGACATTTGGACATTAAAAGTTGTGGCCTGCACCTAAAATGCTGGTGAGCCCTACAAAAACCCTAACACATCAAACTAAGCCGAACCCAAACTCCTGCCGCTCCTCCTCCTTCTCCTGCTGCTGCTCCTCCTGCTACTGCTGCTCCTCCTCCTGCTGCTCCTAGCTCCTCCCGCTGCTGCTGCCGCTCCTCCTTCTCCTAGCTCCTCCTGCTGCTGCCGCTCCTCCTCCTGCTCCTTCTCCTAGCTCCTCCTCCTGCTGCTGCTGCTCCTCCTGCTGCTGCTGCTGCTGCTGCTGCTGCTGCTCCTCCTCCTGCTGCTGCTTGCTCCTCCTGCTGCTGCTGCTCCTCCTCCTCCTGCTCCTCCTCCTGCTGCTTCTGCTCCTCCTCCTGCTGCTGCCGCTCCTCCTGCTCCTAGGTCCTCCTGCTGCTGCCGCTCCTCCTCCTGCTGCTGCAGCTCCTCCTCCTGCTCCTGCTCCTAGCTCTTCCTCCTGCTGCTGCCGGTCCTCCTCTTGCTGCTGCCGCTCCTCCTCCTGCTGCTGCCGCTTCTGCTCCTGCTCCTGCTCCTAGCTCCTCCTCCTGCTGCTGCCGCTCTTCCTCCTCCTGCTGCCGCTCCTGCTACTGCTCCTAGCTCCTCCTCCTGCTGCTGCCGCTCCTCCTCCTGCTCCTAGCTCCTCCTCCTGCTGCTGCCGCTCCTCCTCCTGCTCCTGCTCCTAGCTCCTCCTCCTCCTGCTGCCGCTCCTCCTCCTGCTCCTGCTCCTAGCTCCTCCTCCTCCTGCTGCCGCTCCTCCTCCTGCTCCTGCTCCTAGCTCCTCCTCCTCCTCCTGCTGCCGCTCCTCCTCCTGTTGCTGCCGCTCCTCCTCCTGCTGCTCCTGCTGCTCCTAGCTCCTCCTGCTGCTCCTAGCTCCTCCTGCTGCTCCTAGGTCTTCCTGCTGCTTCTAGCTCCTCCTGCTGCTCCTAGCTCCTCCTGCTGCTCCTAGCTCCTCCTGCTGCTGATGCTCCTCCTCCTGCTCCTGCTCCTAGCTCCTCCTGCTGCTGCTGCCGCTCCTCCTCCTGCTCCTAGCTCCTCCTGCTGCTGCTGCTGCTGCTGCTGCTACTGCTTCTGCTTCTGCTGCTCCTCCCACTGCTGCTGCTACTACTGCTTCTGCTGCTGCTGCTGCTGCTACTGCTTCTGCTGCTCCTCCCACTGCTGCTGCTGCTACTGCTTCTGCTGCTCCTTCCACTGCCGCTGTCGTCAATCATTACCATTACCGTCAATCGTCGTCGTCGTCGTCGTCATCGTCATCGTCGTCGTCATCGTCATCGTCATCACCATCATTGATCTTTTCTCTCCTGTCCCGCCGCCGGCGCTTCCTCTCCTCCCCCTCCCCCCCTCCTCCCCCCACCCCCGACCCCTCCCCACCCGCTTTAGTTTGAACGTTCTTTCCCCCTCACCCCAACCACCCTGACATTTGGACATTAAAAGTTGTGGCCTGCACCTAAAATGCTGGTGAGCCCTACAAAAACCCTAACACATCAAACTAAGCCGAACCCAAACTCCTGCCGCTCCTCCTCCTGCTGCCACCGCTCCTCCTCCTGCTGTTGCCGCTCCTCCTGCTGCTGCTGCTCCTCCTCCTGCTGCTACTCCTCTTCCTGCTCCTGATGCTGCTGCTACTGCTGCTGCTGCTGCTACTGCTTCTGCTGCTCCTCCCACTGCTGCTGCTGCTGCTCCTAGCTCCTCCTGCTGCTAGCTGCTCCTCCTCCTGCTCCTGCTGCTGCTGCTGCTGCTGCTCCTGCTGCTCCTCCCACTGCTGCTGCTGCTACTGCCCTCCCGTAGCTGCTGCTACTGCTTCTGCTGCTCCTCCCACTGCTGCTGCTGCTGCTCCTCCCACTGCTGCTGCTGCTGCTCCTGCTGCTCCTAGCTCCTCCTGCTGCTAGCTGCTCCTGCTCCTGCTGCTGCTGCTGCTGCTGCTGCTACTGCTCCTGCTGCTGCTGCTACTGCCCTCCCGCTGCTGCTGCTACTGCTTCCGCTGCTCCTCCCACTGCTGCTGCTCCTCCCACTGCTGCTGCTGCTCCTCTTCCTTCTCCTGCTGCTGGTACTACTCCTGCTGCTGCTGCTGCTCCTCCTCCTGCTACTGCTGCTGCTTTCGCTTCTGCTACTGCTACTTCTACTGCTCTTGCTGCTCCTCCCGCTACTGCTGCTTCCGCTGCTGCTCCTCCCGCTGCTGCTGCTCCCGATGCTGCTGTTCCCGCTGCTGCTCCTCCCGCTGCTGCTCCTCCCGCTACTGCTGCTCCCGCTGCTGCTCCTCCCGCTACTGCTGCTTCCGCTGCTGTTCCTCCCGCTGCTGCTCCTTACGCTACTGCTGCTCCTGCTTCCGCTGCTGCTCCTCCCACTGCTACTGATCCTGCTTTTGCTGCTTCCGCTGCTGCTCCTGCTGCTGCTGCTCCTGCTCCTCCTTTTCCTGCTGCTGCTGCTACTACTGCTCCTGCTGCTGCTGCTCCTCCTTCTCCTGCTGCTGCTGCGCTGCTCCTCCTCCTCCTTCTCCTGCTGCTACTACTGCTCCTGCTGCTGCTGTTGCTGCTCCTCCTTCTCCTGCTGCTGCTTCTGCTCCTCCTCCTCCTTCTCCTGCTGCTACTACTGCTCCTGCTGCTGCTGCTGCTCCTCCTTCTCCTGCTGCTGCTGCTGCTACTACTACTGCTCCTGCTGCTGCTCCTGCTCCTCCTTCTCCTGCTGCTCCTTCTTCTCCTGCTGCTGCTGCTCCTGCTGCTGCTGCTCCTGTTGCTGCTGCTGCTGCTCCTCCTCCTTCTTCTCCTGCTGCTGCTGCTGCTGCTGTTGCTGCTGCTCCTGCTGCTGCTGCTGCTCCTCCTTCTTCTCCTGCTGCTGCTACTGCTCCTGTTGCTGCTGCTCCTGCTGCTGCAGCTCCTGCTGCTGCTCCTGCTCCTCCTTCTCCTGCTGCTGCTCCTGCTGCTGCTGCTCCTCCTCCTTCTCCTGCTGCTCCTGTTGCTGCTACTGCTCCTGCTGCTGCTCCTGC
>JAWQFJ010018571.1:20000-24970 GCA_034096865.1 Theodoxus fluviatilis
GATGATGCGTGTCATTCACGCTTTTGTGTTCGACGTGTAATTCACAGGATGTTTTCCAACGTACGTCCACCCCCTTGAAACATCTGGGGTTCTTGCTCTTTCCTATCACTAAGAGCTTCGACTTTTCTGTGCCTGACATGTTTGCACAAACCAGGACAGTGATTCTGTCCAGTGCCTTCTTTGACCCAGACAGCTGCTCTTTTGCAAAGCAGAGACAGGAATCTGGTTTGCTCTATAAAAAAAGACCAGTTTCATCTGCATTTAAAATGTCATTCTCTGGAAATTCTTCCAAGAGTTGGGGAAGTCTGTGCATCAACCAGTTTTATGCAGCTGCTTCATCAGCAGAGTTTTTTCTCCGTGAGCCCGCTTAAACTTTATGCCCATCCGGTTCTTCCATCTGGCCAACCAGCCAGTGCTCGGGGTAAAGTCTGAGCCCAAGCGCTCTGCAAAATCTTTAGATTTCTCCATTAGCATAGGCCTGTGACAGTCTGTTTTTTGTTTCTAACTGCCGATAACCACGAGCCAAGGGCCGACTCAACATCCTCGTTTTTGCCGGTTCATTTTCGTTTTCGCGACTTGTCTGTGATGGTGGCAGCGGTGTCACGAATTTCCGCTTCATTTGCTATGATCCTCTCGAGTGTTCTCATCGATATCCCCATCTCTGCAACAAATTTTTGTCTTGGTTCTCATGACTTTATTCTGTCAAGCATTTTCAACTTGTCAGCTACAGAGAGGTTGATCCTTTTCTTTGGTGTGGCCATGCTGGCAGAGTTTGAGCAAGGAATGACCGTCTTACACTTGTGAGAGCGAGATAGTCTAGCCTGTGAACACTTCTCTCACCCTCTCGCGGCGTTCCTGCACTCACTGAGGCGGGTAGATTAGTTGACAAAGTTGTCACTTGGTCTCAGCTGACCCGCCATATAAGCGTGCTTGCCGTCAACAGACCCGACATATAGCTACCTGGGTTTTTAGTCATACAAAGAAGGGACGGATTCCGCCCAAGGGGGTCTTCCAACATATGAGCGGATTCCGAAATATATGCATGCCGACATACAGATGGACACTACTGTATTCTAAAAGCGGGTGTCCCACAGGGAAATGTACTAGGCCCCCTTTTATTCTGCTTATTCATAAATGACTTACCCTTGCATGTCACAGATGGAAAGGTCTCATGTAACATGTTTGCAGATGATACAACGCTGTCTACCGCGGACAGCTCAACCGAAACTGTGGCAGATAAACTCCAAAAGAGTCTTGATGAAATATGTTGCTGGTGTCTTTCAAATCATATGGTCCTCAACCCGTCCAAAACCAAGTATATGGTGGTAGCCACAAGGCAAAAACATCAACTACATCCTTTGTCACTCCACTCTCACTTGATGCTGGGCCGATAGAAAAGGTGAAAGAACACAAAGTGCTTGGGGGGATGATTGACGAACAGTTAGACTGGAACTCACACATAAATCTGATGTGCAAAAAGATTTCAAGCAATCTCTTTCTACTGTCACGGAAACCTGCAAAATGTTTTTCAGTGCCCACATCGTATCACACATCAATTACGCATCAACATTGTGGGATAACTGCAGTGAAGCTAATTTGAAGAGAGTTAATTCACTATACAGAAAAGCTTCTAAGCTTATGATCCCAAATAAATATCTCAGCACTGAAAAGAACATGGAAATGCTTGACAGTTTGCCTCTCCATAAGCATCTGCAGCTCAATAAGTGTGTGCTTGTGAAAACGGTAAAAGATGACCGAACACCAGAATATCTAACCAAACTATTTGAGCAGTCATCATTCAGAAGACATAACAAATTTCTCCTGCCTCAGCCTCGTATCGATTTGTTAAAATCGAGCCTATCTTACTCTGGGGCTGCTCTGTGGAATACACTGCCTGATGACATAAAATGTGTCAAGTCTTTGCCTATGTTCAAAGACAAAATTCGCACTATTCTCAGGCATCATCGTATGACACAGTTTTCCAAGCTTTCATCCGACGTCTCGACAGTGGAACGGCTAAATGTGTATCTTATGTTGTCCATTTTTCACATATGCTTACTTCAGGCCACCCCTGGCTGAACTATTGGAGGGGTTCCGGCTGATTGGGGGTGATGGAGTAGGGGAGGGGGTGTACATCAAAAAGCTTTGTCCTACATGTATGTTATTTGTTTTTAACATTTGGATATTTAGAAAATTGTTTTTTATGTATATGTCATTGCAGTTACGTCAAGTTCCATATTTGATTTTTGCTTCTCTGGTACACTATCTACCCATTTTAGTATGCTTAAGAAATTGTACATGTATAATTATTGCGATAATTAGACTGACTCTCTCTCTCTCTCTTTCTCTCTCTCTCTCTCTCTCTCTCTCTCTCTCTCTCTCTCTCTCTCTCCTTCCCTCCCTCCCTCCCTCCCTCTTACTCTAATACTCTCTTCCCTTCCTCCCCCAGCTCTCTCTCTCTCTCTCTCTCTCTCTCTCTCTCTCTCTCTGTCTCTCTCTCTGTCTCTCTCTCTGTCTATGTCTCTCTGTCTCTCTGTCTCTCTCTCTGTCTGTCTGTCTCTCTCTCTCTCTCTCTCTCTCTCTCTCTCTCTCTCTTTCTTACCACCCTGGAATATTTTGCCTCAAGGGCTGAATGTAAGAAAGGCACTACTGCCAAATTCACTACCCTTGTAAAATAAAGTTCGTTCGTTCGTTCTCTCTGTGTCTCTCTCTCTCTCTCTCTCTGTGTCTCTCTCTCTCTGTATGTCTGTCTCTCTCTCTGTCTGTCTGTCTCTCTCTCTGTCTCTCTCTGTCTCTCTATCTGTCTCTCTCTCTCTGTGTCTCTCTCTCGTTGTCTCTCTCTCGCTGTCTCTCTGTATCTCTTTGTCTCTCTGTCTTCCCTCGCTGTCTCTCTGTATCTCTTTGTCTCTCTCTCTCTCTGTCTCTCTCCGTCTCTGTCTCTCTCTCTGTCTCTCTCTCTGTCTGTCTGTCTGTCTGTCTCTCTCTCTCTCTCTCTCTCTCTCTCTCTCTCTCTCTCTCACATATCTTTTCCTTTTGTCTGAGATCAGTCAGTCAGCACTGTGAAATAATTTTCATGCAACGCTGTTACTTTCGCTGAAATGGTCGTTGTCGGCAAAATTTCCGGACACTGTACTCGGAGTACTCTGTCCGATCGGACAGAGTACTCCGGTTTGAAATCTCGGCATTTGAACGAGAACGAGACCGCACCCGCCACTCCGCCATACTGACTTCGCACGCCCGGGGAGTTATGCTAAGATCCGGCCGCGTTAATGTATCTGCGTTTTGTGACAAACGTCTTGCTCGGCGGTACTGTACTCCATGCACCTTAACGGTCCGCGTGATTTGGGTGTAATCTTAAGCTAAACGATGTTTATCGGCGCTGCTGAAATGGTCGAAGTCGGCAACATTCGGAATGTCGTTTAGCTTAAGATTACACCCGAATCACGCGGACCGTTAAGGTGCATTTAGTACAGTACCGCCGAGCAAGACGTTTGTCACAAAACGCAGATACATTAACGCGGCCGGATCTTAGCATAACTCCCCGGGCGTCGAAGTCAGTCAGGCGGAGAGGCGGCTGCGGTCTGAGCTGAGCGCTATCGTCGGTATGTCACGTGACTGTAAGGACGAGATTTCAAACCGGAGTACTCTGTCCGATCGGACAGAGTACTCCGAGTACAGTGTCCGGAAATTTTGCCGACAACGACCATTTCAGCGTTATGCTCCTGAAAATGAGTAAGTCTTACTCGGAACACGTCAGGAACACATGCAAGATCGCCTACATGCACATCAGACAGATCAGTGCAATTCGTCATCTTCTCACACAAGAACTCTCGTCTGTGCTTTCATTCTTTCACGCCTCGACTACTGCAATAGCCTTCTTTCCGGTTGCCCTAAGTATCTCGTGGATCGGCTCCAAAGAGTCCAGAACTCTGCTGCTCGCCTCATCTGTAAAGTTAGAAAGTCTCATCACATTACTCCTATCCTGCACTCTCTTCATTGGCTACCAGTTTCTGCTAGGATCCAATACAAAACCTCCTGCCTCTGCTTCAACTCTGTCTCTGCTGTCGCTCCTCTCTATCTGTCTCAACTCCTTCACATCTACACACCATCTAGACAACTTCGCTCTTCTTGCGACACTCGCATCTTCAAAATTCCATCCGTTAGGTCAAAAACATTTGGTCAGCGTACTTTTTCATACCAGGGTCCTACCACCTGGAACGGACTCCCCTTCTCACCCAGATAGCATGAAAACGTTTTAAAAACATTTTTTTAAATGTTTTCCAGAAACGTTTTAAAAACGTTTGCAGAAAACGTTTCCAAAATGTTTTCTTGCACATTTTATTAATGTTTTAAAAACGTTTCTTGTTATTATTATAAATCACTCTTTTACCGCGCGATACTCCCACTCGGTGAGACTCAAAGCGCTTAGCCGATGTTGAGGCTTGTCTCCCAGTGTGTAGTGTCTCAAGTCAATGAGACCAGTGTCAGCAGCAGCCTTCAGGCGCTAAGACTACTGTTTTCCACAAGGGAGAATTTGTGCGTGCTGGGTATGTTTTTCTGTGGCCGGCACTCACCCGTCGAGGACATGAGCGTCAGGATCTTTAGAGTGCGCGATTTGATGTTTTTGTGAATGCGTATCACACACTAGACCTCGGTTTATGAAGGTCTCATCCGAAGGACCTGGGGAGAGGCCCTGAGGCCAATCTTAAACGTTTTCAAAATGTTTTATAATGGTTTGAATTTTGTTTCTTTTCCGTTTACCAAAAACGTTTCTAAAACGTTAATGAAATGCACAAGAAAACATTTAGAAAACGTTTTCTGACCATCTTAATCAAATATTTCTGGAAAACATAAAAATGTTTTAAAAACATATAATGGCACAAAAAGCAAGTTCTGGAGGATGTGCTCAGATTAGTAATACATCAGGACAAAACAAGGATTTCTCTATTGACATAAACATACATTTCTTT
>JAWQFJ010018572.1:22500-24245 GCA_034096865.1 Theodoxus fluviatilis
GCTGGCCGCTCGCCTGCCGTTGCTTCGCGGCTGGCAGCTATGCTGTTCCAAATTCCATAGATCCTTGAGTGGCATCCTTGTTCGAAATTCCATAGATCCTTGAGTGGCATCCTTGTTCGAGGTGTTTCAACCACAGTGCCTCTCCTCAGGTCGTCGTACAAATAAGGTTCATGGAAATGTGCATTATGGAAGGATATGTCAGGCGACGAATATTACGTACGTATTTTTGTGTTCAAAATACGACACTATCCGAGCAAGATATATGATTTATATCAAGAAAACAGTAGGAGCAAAACATATCCGAACGTTGTTTGCATGCAAAGATAAACAAACTGTTCGACGAATAGCGATGTACCTTTATCATGGAGAGAGAGAGAGAGAGAGAGAGAGAGAGAGAGAGAGAGAGAGGGGGGGGGGGGAGAGAGAGAGAGAGAGAGAGAGAGAGAGAGAGAGAGAGAGAGAGAGAGAGAGAGAGAGAGAGAGAGAGACAGGGACAGAGACAGAGCCAGAGACAGAGACAGACAGACAGACAGACAGACAGACAGACAGACAGACAGACAGACAGACAGACAGTCAGACAGACAGACAGACAGTCAGACAGACAGACAGACAGACAGACAGACACAAGGACAGACAGACACAAGGACAGACAGACACAAGGACAGACAGACACAAGGACAGACACAAGGACAGACAGACAGACAGACAGACACAAGGATAGACAGACAGACACAAGGACAGACACAGGGACAGACAGACAGACACAAGGACAGACAGACAGACAGACACAAGGACAGACAGACACAAGGTCAGACAGAAAGACAGACACAAGGACAGACAGAAAGACAGACACAAGGACAGACAGACACACACACACACACAGACAGACAGACAGACACACAGACAGACAGACACACAGACAGACAGACACACAGACAGACAGACACACAGACAGACAGACAGAGACAGAGAGAAAGACAGGCAGGCAGGCAGACAGACAGGCAGGCAGACAGGGAGGCAGGCAGGCACACTGCATGCACGTACGCACGACGCGCGTTAGTGTGCCCACACTCACACACACACACGCACAGAAACACAGACAGATGGACGGACGAACGGAAGGGCGGGTGGGCGGATTGTCCGCAGACAAGCTAAAGACAACTCGTGTCCTGTCAGCTAATCGTCAGTGCACGTCGTGAGATTTCCTCACAGAGTTACCTCCCTTGACATGCAAGCAACATTGGTTTGGACGTGTTTGCTCGGGTTCCATTGCTGTCATCGTCCCTCACCCCCACCCCCCATCCCCATCCCCCCATATCCATCCCCCATCCCCTTCCCCCATCCCCATCCCCCCATCCCCATCCCCCATATCCATCCCCCATCCCCTTCCCCCATCCCCTTCCCCCCATCCCCTTCCCCCCATCCCCTTCCCTAGTCCCCTTTTCCCATCCTCATCCCCCATCCCCACCCCCAACCCTATCCTCCCATCCCCTTCCCCATCCCTATCCCCCATCCCCACCCCCAACTCTATCCTCCCTTCCCCTTCCCCCATCCCCATGCCAGCATTCCCCACCCACCCCATTTCCCCACCCCCTGTCTCAATCATTGTGTCGCCGACTCAGTGACCGAATCGTTAGCGTACTTGACCTGCACTCACGGCTGGTGGGTGCCGCGTTCGATGCTGCGCGGATCTGCAAGTTTCATCCATGAGCAAGGTGCTTTGGTCACATTGCTTCTCCCGTCCC
>JAWQFJ010018576.1:0-5000 GCA_034096865.1 Theodoxus fluviatilis
AGATTGTTGAGCCATTTGTATGTGAGCGTGTTGAGCTTGTATTTTATTCTGTCTGAAATAGGTAGCCAATGGAGGTCATGTAGCATGGGGGTGATGTGGTCTTTCTTTTTCTTCTTTAGTAAAAGGCGTGCAGAGGAGTTTTGAATGCGCTGCAAACGCGAGATAGAACAAGAGGGGAGTCCAGCAAAAAGAGAATTACAGTAGTCGAGACGAGACAGACTAGTAGAAGTGACAAGTTTGGTTGCGGCGTCTTTGGTGAGATACTTGCGGATGGTGGCAATGCAGCGGTTTTTATTGCACAACCTCAGCAAAGTGTGAAAAACTCTTCACAATCTGTTTAGAAAAAGTCGTAAACTTAAAACAAATTTGCGTGTGTATGTGTGTGTGTGTCTATGTATGTATGTGTGTGTGCGTGTGCATGTGCGTGTGAGTGTGTGTGTGCGTGTGTGTGTGTATGTGTGTGCGCGAGCACGCGCGCGTGTGTGTGTGTCGGTGGGTGGGTATGAGGGGAGGTGTCTGTGTGTGTGCGTGCGTATGTATGTGTGCGTGCGTGTGTGAGCGCGCGTGTGTGTATGCGTGTGCGTGCGTGCGTGTGTATACGTGTGTGTGTGCGCGCGGGTGTGTGTGTGTGAGTGCGTGCGTGTGCGTGTGTCTGAGTGTGTGTGTCTGAGCGTGAGCATGCGTGCGTGAGTGCGTGCGTGAGTGTGTGTGTGTGTGAGGGAAGGAAAATGCAAGCACAAACACAAGCAATTCTACACAATTCTTTAGCTACCCATAGTCTACAAATTCCCTTCACATTCTTCCGCAACAGAATACTTGTTTGCCAAAGGCGTGGGAAACCTCACGCGCTGGAGTACAGTGAGTTGTAACTCAGTGAATTTTGACACGGAATGATGCAGACAGAATATTAGTGAAGCCATGTGGGCCTTCTGTGAGTGAATTTGTAATTCATAAACAAGGACATAAACAGGTAGGTGAGAAGAGATTTATTGCACAACCTCAGCAAAGTGTGAGAAACTCTTCACAATCTGTTTAGAAAAAATCGTAAACTGAAAACAAAGTGTGTGTGTTTGTGTATGTGTGTGTGTGTGTGTGCATGTATGTATGTGCGTATGAGTGTGTGTGCGTGTGTGTGTGTGTATGTGTGTGCGCGCGCACGCGCGCGTGTGTGTGTGTCGGTGCGTGGGTATGGGGGGAGGTGTCTGTGTGTGTGCGTGCGTATGTATGTGTGCGTGCGTGTGTGAGCGCGCGTGTGTGTATGCGTGTGCGTGCGTGCGTGTGTATACGTATGTGTGTGCGCGCGGGTGTGTGTGTGTGAGTGCGTGCGTGTGCGTGTGTCTGAGTGTGTGTGTCTGAGCGTGTGCATGCGTGCGTGCGTGCGTGCGTGTGTGTGTGTGTGTGTGAGGGAAGGAAAATGCAAGCACAAACACAAGCAATTCTACACAATTCTTTAGCTACCCATAGTCTACAAATTCCCTTCACATTCTTCCGCAACAGAACACTTGTTTGCCACAGGCGTGGGAAAACTCACGCGCTGGAGTACAGTGAGTTGTGGGCTAATGACCTTCTAGACGGTTCCGAAATATCCTGGTGGTTCCGAAAAATCCTGCCACCAGGGCCAGGATAAATCGGAATGGTTCCGAAATATCCTTTCACCAGGGCCAGGATAAATCGGAATGGTTCCGATTTGTCCGGTTCCGAAATATCCTGTGACACCGGCGCCAGAGTCGGTCAAGAAGTTGCCGATAGACGAAATAACTGACGATACAGATATCACAGTAGTTTTTCATTTGGGAGAACACACCATGGTACGTGTCATATCGAATGGCACGGGAACGTTTCAACGGAAAGCAATCCGGGCTCAACTGTAGACAATTTTGTCGAAAATGTTGTGCCTCGATTCATTTCGATCAGTTCAAGGGACATCATTAATAGGGCGTACGTGTACGGTGTTGCGTGTTTGCAAACAATTAAAAAAAAAACTATTTCGGCAGTGTTTGTTCAGAAATAACCTATACACCTACTCCTCAAAATATACAAATGAGCACTCGAACAGCAAATAATTCCGTGTACGTACACTTTTCCATTCTCGGACCCGGAGAAGCACATTATGGGCATTGCCGTCTATCAGCGGCAACCCAATTGGCACGGTCTCCGCCATTTTAGTACATCCGGGCCTCTGCATCGGGGCGCAGCGAGGGAGCTCCGGAACAACCTCTGCTTCCCTCCTTCACGGCGAGTGCCTCCTTATGTACGAGAAACGTAGGCAATTGCGTGAAAAAATTGCAACAAAAAACCCCCTTTGGACTTGTTTCAAATGATAAACCTTGATGATATTTCACAGATAAGAGCTGTTTGCCTCAGGGTTTGAAGTCTAATGGTTTCTTGAGCCCTTTGATAAAAATAAACAGAACCCACAGACCATTGCAAAACCACCCTTCCTTTTCCAAAATGCTGTATGTGAGACCATTCATCAATTTGAGTGTGTTTTTTATTTTTTTTTCCTCTAATTTTTATATATTTATGTCGGAAAACGTTTTCTTGACATAATGCCACATAATCTGATGCAGAAAATTGATGGGCATTAGGCAAGAACTCACATCACTGACATTTTCAGGATAAATAAACTAAACAGAACAAAGAAAGACATCCTAATTTAGAGTTGAGATGCATGTGTTTTAGAAGTCCTGTTTTGTCTTGCTGACGTAAAGTATTTCATTCTAGGAACAAAATGCTAAAGTGTGGGGCATTTCCCTTTGTCATTGCAGAATAATCACAGGTCTGCAAGTTTTAACTTCCAGTAGTGAGATATAATCAAACTTGTCATTATGAACTAACTTCAACATTTCCTCTTTAATATTTTTGCAGCAATTTCTCTCCTTAACAGTCCGTATACTCAAAGTGTGAGACAAGATCACAAGTTAATACATGAGCTCTTGCCATGATGGTTTAGGAACGCATTGATTTAGTCCTCGTGTTCTGTTGTTGTCCATTTGGGTGGTGCCTAGTCCACCGTCGGACAACAACAGTCAACAACAGTCAACAACAGTCAACAACAGTCAACAACAGTCAACAACAGTCAACAACGGGGTCAAGAAGGCCATGAAATGTTCCAAGGAGGAGTGGATCAAACAGCAATGTGATGCAGTTGAGGAGAACCTCCAGAAGAATAACACCAAGAAAGCATACCAGATAGTTAAAGACCTTACAGTGACCAAACAAGGGCGGGTCAACACCATACAAGACAAGTGCGGGATTTGTCTCACAGAAGAACGCGAAATCATGAAACGCTGGACTGATTACTGCTCTGAGCTGTACAACTATGACACCAAAGGAGATCATAAAGTACTGAACTGTCCTCAGACTACCGAGGAAGACAACTACTCGATTCTTCGAGAAGAGGTGGAGACAGTGGTTACGTCCCTCAAGAAAGGGAAGTCAGCCGGGATTGACAACATTCCAGGGGAACTCATCCAGCCAGGAGGCGACGCAATGATCGATGCACTCACAAAGATCTGCAATAAGATCTGGCAGACGGGAGTTTGGCCAACCCCGTGGACACAGTCCTTAGTGATTACATTGCCCAAGAAAGGAAACCTGCAAATGTGCCAGAACTACCGCACAATCAGCCTCATCAGCCATCCCAGCAAGGCCATGCTGAAAGTACTGCTGAACAGATTAAAACCTCAGGCAGAGAAAATCATTGCTGAAGAGCAGGCAGGTTTCAGACCAGGTAGGAGCACCACCGAACAGATCTTCAATCTGAGAGTCCTGTGTGAGAAACATCTACAACACCAACAAGATCTGTCAAATGCATTCTTAAAGTCTATAAAGACATGGTACTAATCGCAGAATGTCCCTTAACTTGCAACAAATTGGTCGAAGGTACTCCCCGTCCTCCCCTTCCTCAAACTCAAAAACGCAATCCACAAGTGCAGCTGCGTTGGTCGGGTCGTTCAACTCGCATATCTCACACGGCCCGACTCGGAGAATGATGACTATGACAAGTATGAGATATTTATATTTTAGACAAGATAGAAGGGAAAGGAAGCTTTGGTAAAAACGGTTTTTTGCTGTTTTGGCACGTCGTAGACGTTGAAACAATACTAACGCAGTCACACAGAGAAGTAGGTGCATCGTAAACACTTACCAAGTATATATACATACTCATTCACGTACAGAGATCCTTTGTTTACATGCGGAGTGGGTCAGTGTGTACTGCGCATGCGCCATTTCCAAGATGGCAGCGGAACTATCAAGTGGTCTATTGAGTTTCGTGAGGAAGGCCCAGAACCTGAACGTTAGAGCTCATACTTGTCAGACTTAACTAGTTTATTTTAATTTTGGACTCATTCGAGTTGTTTTCTTAGATCAGTTTTATTTCCCTTTATGTTCGAGTTAAAAATTATCCCACTGCATCCCTGTGCAATTTGTAAGGGTCAGAAAGCTAGGATCACCATTGTTTTTTTGTTGTGTTTACTCTAATGGTAGTGGTTTGTGTGCACCTTTAACTAACAAAGTTTGATAGGCCGTAAAACTCAATCTATCCATCTGACTATTAGAACTATTTCGCTGAGCAAAGCACTTTGCGATTCATTTGTTTATGGTTGGATTTTCACAAGTTATCTCGGACTCCATTCTGTGAACCCGAGTCAGTAGTGACTCTGGCACAGTTCGCATTGAATGCGTAATAGACTTGACCCTTCGCATTACAGCATTGCGCCAAAAATAGTTCGTTCTGGTACTATTTTTTCGTAACTTTCTACATAAATCATTCAGATGTCAAAACGTGTTTCCATTTCAACACAAACACTTTTTTAATCAAATAAAAACCGCTGGCGCTGAACCTCCAGGTTTTGGCATATATATATATATATATATATATATATATATATATATATATATATATATATATATATATATATATATATATATATATATATATATATATATATATATATATATATTTAAAGATCGGATTCGAACCCGCAACCTCTCAA
>JAWQFJ010018578.1:5000-20000 GCA_034096865.1 Theodoxus fluviatilis
GTCAAGGTCATGCAAAGGTCAAGTTAAAGCATGTGAGTCATATGGGATTTGACCTTCTTGTTTGTTTAGAAGACAAATCTATATAAACAAACATTTTAGTCATGTTTTCACCCATGCGCTGTAAGTGATCACTTTGAAATAGCATCATATGAGCACTGCTGCTACTCCTGCTGCTGCTGCTGCTATTGCTTGCTGCTGCTGCTACTGCTGCTACTCCTGCTACTGCTTGCTGATAATTATGATGGTGATGATTGAAAGAAAAACCACATTTTCCCGAGTTACAACCGGGTTTCCCCACGAAAGTCACACATGAGCGTTGCGGCAGGACTAAAAACCGATTTATGTCTAGTGTGGAACTCCAGCTCCGTAATGTCGTCTTTTTTGCTCTGTTTTGTTTTTCAGAAAGATCCAGGGTTCAACAGAGAAATGATGTGAACCCTCCTGACATTGAGGCGATCACTGAAGCAAGCCCTGCAGACCAAACTATATTGCAGTCGCAACGAGTTGAAGAAAACGACGTCATTCATCACCCATACCGGATTCACTCTACAGACGCTGCGAACGACAAGAAGAAGAAGAAGAAGAAGACTAAAGCGAGCAGGAGTCGAACCCATACATACAGGAACATGTATGCATTTCATGTCACCGATATCATGACGTCAGATTATTGTCATTGTCACGTGTTTCCTCTTTGGTAAAATGATACAATTATGTTAATGTATTCAGATCAATTGCAGAAATAGAACCCATTCAAAATGAATATATAGGCCAATTTTGCGTTTTTTCAAACAGGTATCATTCGGTTTTTTATTAGCATGGCCGCTTGAACAGTCTGGTGCTGGCTACTGCAACAAAAGTACACACACGCACTCACTCAAGCACTCACTCGCTCGTTCGCTCACTCACTCACTCACTCACTCACTCACTCACTCACTCACTCACTCACTCACTCACTCACTCACTCACTCACTCACTCACTCACTCACTCACTCACTCACTCACTCACTCACTCACTCACTCACTCACTCACTCACTCACTCACTCACTCACTCACTCACTCACTCACTCACTCACTCACTCACTCACTCACTCACTCACTCACTCACTCACTCACTCACTCACTCACTCACTCACTCACTCACTCACCATCACTCACTCACTCACTCACTCACTCACTCACTCACTCACTCACTCACTCACTCACTCACTCACTCACTCACTCACTCACTCACTCACTCACTCACTCACTCACTCACTCACTCACTCACTCACTCACTCACTCACTCACTCACTCACGCACTCACTCACTCACTCACTCACTCACTCACTCACTCACGCACTCACTCACTCACTCACTCACTCACTCACTCACTCACTCACTCACTCACTCACTCACTCACTCACTCACTCACTCACTCACTCACTCACTCACTCACTCACTCACTCACTCACTCACTCACTCACTCACTCACTCACTCACTCACTCACTCACTCACTCACTCACTCACTCACTCACACAAACACACTCACATATACATATACATACAGACACATGCATAAACACGCGCGCGCTCGCGCACACACGCACACACATATATTCACAGACACACACACACACATACATACACACACGCGTTCATACACACACTCGCACATATGCTTACACATACGCGTTCATACACGCACTCACACATATGCATACACACACGCGTTTACACACACACACACACACACACACACACACACACGCACACACACACACATTCACACACACACACACACACACAGATGTGCATACACAATTGCATGCGCACACACTCAAATAGGCACGTATACACACGCACACGTACGCGGCTTGCTTATTAACACACACACACAGACGCGCACACACACACACGTGCGCGCGCGCGCACGAACACACACACTAACACACACACTAAAACACACACACTAAAACACACACACTAACACACACACACACGCACACACACATACACAACGACACACACAAACACACACACATATGGTGCACAGAAGACGGTAAATGTGTGAATTCATATAGCGATATAGCATCTATTATCTAGGTCTCAAACCACTCTACACTTTACTCCTCAATGACTGGGATGCTATTATGAGTCATTTCCTGGCACCCGACAACAAACATCGTGACAGAAAATCAAGCTGCACACAGTCAGGTACAAGGACCAACTCCTCTCCCTCATGATAGTTTGCACCTGATGATGGCTCCCAACTGCATCAAGGAATTTTCACATTGCAGTATGTCTTTGCTGCCCCCACAAACAATCAGACATTTTATCCGGGTGATCATCTCCAGGGCAGCGTTGCCTACGCTATGAACCTTGAGATCTTGCGAGGAATAAGCTGGCGTCAACATATGTCAGCACGATGACACCAGATGTAAAGACAGTCGCATGTTTGACCTGTGTTGACACCGGCCTAACACTTGCCACCTAGGTATGCTAAGCAACGCACCCTAGGAAACGTGCATCTTCCCAAGCCGGACCCGCCATTAGCAATGGGCAGCAGGCTAGTGCTGCTGCTGTACTGACCAGGCTCTGGTCACTCACTCTCGGACTGGACAAACTGACAGTGAAGCTCACGCTGTTTGGTACGCCAGGTGGTGTCGCGTTTAAACAGGGTCGGAGTACCACACTAACAAAAATCCCTCTCACAGTGTATGTTGGAAGATATTTATACATCTGGTGACATATCGCCCCCAAAATTAAAGAAAGCGTCGATTAGGATTATTCTTGTCAAGCTAGAGATACTTAAAAATCTTCTTCTCATTCAACTCTTAAGGTATTATGTTATTACAAATTTTATTTTTGTAATTTTATGGCGGAAAAGAAATTAAACATAACGTTGACAATGGACAAGACAAATGCAAAGAGAGTGACTATGGTCACGGCAGATGGAAAGAGAGTGACTATGGACAAGATGGATGGAAAGAGAGTGACTATGGTCAAGGCAGATAAAAAGAGAAAGAGTATGGGCAAGGCAGATAGAAAGAGAGTGACTATGGACATACCAGATAGAATGAGAGTGACTATGGAGAAAGCAGATAAAAAGAGAGTGACTGTGGACAAAACAGATAGAAAGAGAGTGACTATGGGCAAGACGGATGGAAAGAGAGTGACTATGGACAAAACAGATAGAAAGAGAGTGACTATGGACGACATATAGAAAGAGAGTGACAATGGACAAGATGGATGGAAAGAGAGTGACTATGGGCAAAACAGACAGAAAGAGAGTGACTTTGGACAAGACAAATAGAAAGAGAGTGACTATGGCCAAGACAGATGGAAAGATAGTGACTATGGCCAAGACAGATGGAAAGAGAGTGACTATGGTCAAGGCAGATAGAAAGATGGTGACTTTGGACAAGTCCGATAGAAAGAGAGTGACTATGGACAAAGCAGATAGAAAGAGAAAGACTATGGACGAGACATATAGAAAGAGAGTGACTATGGACAAGATGGATGGAAAGAAAGTGACAATGGACAGGACAGATTGAAAGAGAGTGGCTATGGACAATATGTATGGAAAGAAAGTGACTCTGGGCAAGACAGATAGAAAGATAGATACATTGGACAAGACAGATAGAAAGAGAGTGACAATGGACAAGACAGATGGAAAGAGAGTGACTATGGTCAAGGCAGATAGAAGGAAAGCGACTATGGAAAAAGCAGATAGATAGAGGGTGACTTTGGACAAGGCAGATAGATAGAGAGTGACTATGGACAAGATGGATGGAAGGAGAGTGACTATAGACAAGACAGATGGAAAGAGAGTTACTATGGTCAATACATATGAAAAGAGCGTGACTATGAATAAGACAGATGGAAAGACAGTGAATATGGACGATAAAAGCAGTAAGAGAGTGACTAGGAACAAGACAGATGGAAAAAAGTGACTATGAACAATACAGATGGAAGGAAAGTGACTATGGACAAAACATATAAAAGGAGAGTGACTACGAACAAGACAGATGGACAGATAGTGATTCTGGACAAGGCAGGCAGAAAGAGAGTGACTATTGGCAAGACAGATGGAAAGAGAGTGACTGTAGACAAGACAGATCAAAGGAGAGTGATTACGGACAAGGCAGACAGAAAGAGAGTGAATATGGGCAAGACAGATGAAAGGAGAGTCACTATGGATAAGATAGATGGACAAAATGACAATAGACGAGACATATGGAAAGAGTGACTGTTGACAAAATGAATGAATAGAGAGTGACTATGGGCAAGACAGAAAGAGAGTGACTATGGGCAAGACATATGGACATTTTTTGACTCACATGCGAAGCAAAAGTGAGTCTATGTACTTACCCGTTTCGTCCGTCCGGGCGTCCGGGCGTCCGGGCGTCCGGGCGTCCGGGCGTCCGAAAACTTTAACGTTGGATTTTTCTCAGAGACTATTATGTCTATGAATACCAAATGTGGCATGATGGTGTATGATGACAAGGTCTCATAAAACATACATAGTGACTTGTCCTGGATTCAAGGTCAAGGTCGCAGGGGCCATAAATGTTGTCTAAAAAACTGTCATTTTTCACATTTTCTCAATTTTCTCTGAAGTTTTTAAGATTGAATACCTCACCTATATATGGTGTATAGGGCAATGTAAGCCCTATGTTATGTTACCAGTTTAGTTGACCTTGCTTCAAGGTCAAGGTCACAGGAGCTCTTTAAAGTTGGATTGTATACCTAATTTGAAGTGACCTTAACCTTCAACTATGGAAGATAACTGTTTCAAACTTAATGATTATGTGGGGCCAATGTTGTAATTTTATCATAAGACACATTTGGTCACATATCATCAAGGTCAAGGTCACTTAGACCCTTATGAAATGTGACCAAAATGGGGTAGTGAACAACAAAAGTGACCATATCTCATGGTAGAAAGTGCCAATAATCACCATTGTGCTTCCTATTTCTTGAATTAACAGCTTTGTGTTGCATGACCTTGGATAACCTTGACCTTGGGTCAAGGTCACATGTATTTTGGTAGGAAAAATGTGTAAAGCATTTCATAGTGTATGATGTCATTGGTATGTTTAGTTGTTTGACCTTGACCTCGAAGGTCACCTGAAGGTCAAGGTCATATAAAGGTCAAGGTCAAGCATGTGAGTCGTATGGGCTTTGCCCTTCTTGTTTAAACTATGGACAAGACAGATAGAAAGATGGCAACTATGGAGAAGACAGATGGGAGGAGAGTGACTACGGACAAGGCGGATTGACAGAGAGTGACTATGGACAATACAATAGGAAAGAGAGTGTCTATGGGCAAGACAGATGGAAAGAAAGTGACTATGGACAAGACAGATGGAAAGAAAGTGACTATGGATAAGGTAGACAGAAAGAGAGTGACTATGGGCAAGACAAATGGAAAGAGAGTTACTATGGATAAGATGGATGGACAAAATGACAATATACGAGACATATGGAGAGAGAGTGACTGTTGACAAAATGAATAAATAAAGAGTGGCTATGGCCGATACTGATTAAAAGAGAGTGATTAAACACAAGGCAGATGAAAAGAAAGTGACTACGGACCAAACAGATGGACAGAGAGTGAATCTGGACAAGGCAGATAGAAAGAGAGTAACAATGGACAAGGTAGATAGAAAGAGAGTAACAATGGACAAGGCATATGGGAAAAGAGTGACAATGGACAAGGCAGATGGAAAGAAAGTGTCTACGGACAAGATAGATAGACAGAGAGTGACTATGGGCAAGACAGATGGAAAGAGAGTGACTGTGGACAAGAAAAGTGGAAAGAAGTTGACTATGGACAAGACAGTTAGACAGAGAGTGACTATGGACAAGACAGATAGAAAGAGAGTGACTATGTGCAAGACTTATGGAAAGAAAGTGACTATTGGCAAGACAGATGGAATAAGAGACTATGGGCAAGACAGATGGAAAGAGAGTGACTACAGACGAGACAGATGGAAAGAGAGTGACTATGGACAAGAGAGATGGAAAGAGAGTAAGTATGAGACTTGGGCAAGCCAAATGCGAAGAAAGATACTGTGGACAAGACACATAAAAAGAGAGTGACTATGGGAGAGATAGATGGAAAGAGAGTGACTATGGGAGAGATAGATGGATAGAGTGAGCATGGATAAGACGGATGAAAAGAGTGACATTAGACGAGATGGATGAAAAGAGAGTGATTACGGACGAGAAACACGGAAATTGAGTTACTGTGGACAAGACAGATGAAAAGAGAAGACGATCTATTCATTGATTCATTCTTTCTTTCTTTCCATCCGACAGAGAAGAAACCACAAATGACAACCTACAAGAATATCGACGCGACTCCAGCAGAATTGACCCTGGCAATATCAAGTACAACAGGTGCCGGCCCTGCATGCAGTTGAGGGAGATGCCGATGGAAATGGCGAGACCAGAGGAACGCAAATATGCGACAGCTGAGAAGAGGAGGAAGAAGAATGAGAGGAGGTAGACTGGAGACAAATATGGCAGAGGAGAAAAAAAAACATTTCTGGGAAACCTCAGTCGGAGACTCATTTAAAAAAACAAACCACACACCACAGAGCCAAGGAATGTCCATGGATGTAGTGTAAAAAAAATAGTGAAAACTACAATTAATCCAAGCACTGAGGGAATTAGATGGGAAACCCATCTAAAATTGGAGGGAAAGGAAATGGTTAAGTGGGTCACAGCGGATGCAAATGTAATGAAAGAAAGAGAGAGAGAGAGAGAGAGAGAGAGAGAGAGAGAGAGAGAGATAGAGAGACACACAGAGAGAGAGAGACAGAGGAGAGAGAAAAAGAAAGAGAGAGAGTAATGAAGGAAGCAAGTAAAAATATACTTTATTTAGAAAGAGCAGCCAAGAGATGTGTTTGGCATGCCTGTGTAGGGCGCGAGCGCACACACGATACGCTCACATAATGCGCACACACAACGCGCACACACAACGCGCACATACAATGCGCACACACAACGCGCACACATGATGCGCATACACAACACGCACACACAACGCTCACACACCACACGCACACACAACGCGCACACACAACGCGCACATACAACGCGTACACATAATGCGCACACACAACGCGCACACGCAACTCGTACACACAACGCGCACATACATCGCGCACAGGCCTGCCGAGCCACATGGATCAGATTTCAGCTGGTTCCTAAGCTAAATGAAAAAAACCCACACCCGATCAAAACAACTTCGAGTGTTTGAGTGGAAGCGTTGTAAACTATAGGCTGGTTCAGGAGTACGAAGCGCTGCATGAGCGCTTAATGTTGGCAATTGAGCGCTCTTTGCCTCTCGTGAACACCTACAGATGTAGTGCAGCGCTTCACATGTTAAAAGGGAGGTAAATCTTCTGCGCCGCATGTTGTGTTGCTAGACGCTAACACAGTGTTTTCTTTGCCACAGACATCGTTTATGCACGTTTAAATGTATTCTGCATGAATAAAGTCCACTACTGTGTCATCATTACTTGCAACTACTTGCGCATACAGAGCGCTTGGGGCAAATAAAGCCCGTTCCAGTCCCAAAATGATGTTTCTGAGGGTTACTTTACTCATCGACGGCCAGTGCGGGATCGAAAACGCCATTTTGAAAATCGGGTGAATCACCTCGGGTCTGTGATAAGTGAATCACGCCCCAAAAAGTGTTGTTCAGGAGTAAAACACGTTAAGCGCTGTTAAGCGCTTCACAGCGCTGTGCCTCCTGAACAAGCCTTATGGCTGACAGGTGATGTAACATAGAAGAGTCTGCTATATTACTGACACCAAAATCAGCACTATATATATTCCATTCGTACGGTTCATTTGAGTGAGAGACAACTCGTTATCATTCTTCCTCCATCAGATGACGTGTTGAGTTAACAATGCTAAGTTTGAGTGGGGTTTTCCCCCCTTTTTTGTCTATTTGTGCTCTTTGCTCATCAAACTTGTAAGGTGTACGGCTGTATTTTGACATTCATGTCTTGGAGTTGTATCTAACATTTTGTTGTGAGACGTTGAGGTCAATTAAAGGGTCTTTCATCTCAGTTTGCCTGGAAGTTTGTTTGATTTCGTTCTGTAGAACAAGAATAATCTTTTACATGACTTTTGCTCGACGGACGCATGTAGTGTTTCTAAGGTTTGAGAGGATTGTGTTTTGACAGAAGGACATGCCTTCCTGCCTTGTGACGTTGTTATGTGATCTGTGACAACAAACCCAATTGTTTCTCGATTTCTTGGCGTTTGAAGATGAAAGTATAGTTCAAAGTTGATATATTTCATACACTTGGCATCTGTTCTCCATTCATGCTGGTGTACACTTGACCTTTGAACTCCATGCAGGTGTACACTTGACCTTTGCCTTCCATTCGTGCTGGTGTACACTTGACCGTTGCCTTCCATTCATGCTGGTGTACACTTGACCTTTGGACTCCATGCCTGCTGGTGTACACTCGACCTTTGAACTCCATGCAGGTGTACACTTGACCTTTGCATTCAATTCATGCTGGTGTACATTCGACCTTTAGACTCCATGCTTGCGGGTGTACACTTGATCTTTGGACTTCATTCATGCCTGTGTACACCTGACCTTCGGACTTATTTCACGTTAGGATAGACTTAATCTTTGGATTCCATACTTGTGTACTGATGACGTTAGAACTCATTTCATGCTGCTAAACGTGACCTAGGTACTCAGATCATTCCGTTATGCCCTTAACCTTTGGATTTCGTATACAATGAATTTCAACTCGTTTCTGGAACAGAAAGATACTCATTAGTGCTAGACAGATACATGTTCAGATTTTGCATGATCAGATTTAGAATCCGGTTAAATAAACTGTCCATCCACAGGAGTAGGTACTGCCAAGATAACACTGAAACTTTGTGACCCAATTTTAGGGAGAAAGAGGAAGACAAAAGGCATCTTCTCCTGCCTTGTCCAGCCTTGTATGATTCACAAATTAGATATACTGTACCATATGTCAGAGAAGAAATCAATGAGACATTCGCAAAACCCCTCTGTGATAGTGATATTGATGTGATAAGAGGGGTCACCACTTACCTTTACCATGCGTTAAAGAAAAAAAAGGAGCCAGTTTCACAAGCTATGCAAACTGTCTTTTCTCGAATGGGCAGATGTTGTCACAGAGTATCGTGAGCGTTTACGTGCCATGACGGTTGCTCAATGAGGTATAGTGCACAGAGCAGTATTACCCTACTACGTGTACATTGAAAAACTGCACACGACAGGACAGCGCAGGACAGGATAAGATAGGACAGGACAGGACAGGACAGGATAGAACGAACGGACGGACGGATAGATATAGACAGACAGACAGACAGGCAGGCAGGCAGACAGACAGACAGACAGACAGACAGACAGACAGACAGACAGACAGACAGACAGACAGACACAGACACACAGACAGACACACAGACAGACAGACACACATACATACATAAACAGAAAGAGAGAGAGAGAGAGAGAGAGAGAGAGAGAGAGAGAGAGAGAGAGAGAGAGAGCGAGAGAGAGAGAGAGCGAGAGAGAGAGAGAAAGAGCTAGAGGGAGAGAGAGAGAGATAGGAGCTCTTAGCATCATAGGCACCTGTGTATGTGTGTGTGTGTGTGTGTGTGTGTGTGTGTGTGTGTGTGTGTGTGTGTGTGTGTGTGTGTGTGTGTGTGTGTGTGTGTGTGTACGTCCGTCACTGATAGTGTACCGTTTAATTGGCATATTCCGACAATTAACCGCAACGAAAGACAAATAATGAAGAAATCACCAATGTAAGTACCTGGAGCAGGCCCCGAAAGCACAAGGACCACCGTATTCCAGCTGAGGGAGAGAGCTCATCAGTGCAGGGCGTATGGAAGTCTCGTTATGTTTAGAATGTACACACTGACTGATAAACCAAAAGATTACTTTTTTGACTCACATGCGAAGCAAAAGTGAGTCTATGTACTCACACTTTTCGTCCGTCCGGGCGTCCGGGCGTCCGGGCGTCTGTAAAAAACTTTAACGTTGGATTTTTCTCGGAGACTATTAAGTCTATCAACACCCAATTTGGCATGATGGTGTAGAATGACAAGGCGTACAAAAACCTACATAGTGATTTGACCTTGCTTCAAGGTCAAGGTCGCAGGGGCCGTAAATGTTGTCTAAAAAACATCCATTTTTCCCATTTTCCCAATTTTCTCTGAAGTTTTTGAGATTGGATTCCTGACCTATATATGGTATATAGGGCAAACTAATCCCTATCTTTTGATATCACTTTGATTGACCTTGCTTCAAGGTCAAGGTCACATGAGCTCTTTAAAGTTGGATTGTATACATATTTTGAAGTGACCTTGACCCTGAACTATAGAAGATAACTCTTCCAAACTTCATAACATTGTAGTACACATGTTATACGTTTATACTAGGTCACCAGTGTTGTTCCCTCTAAGTGTCCGAGCGGCCAGGCGGCCGTCCGGGCGGCCAGGCGGCCGGGTGTCCTGTCGTCTGTAAACAACTTTAACGTTGGATTTTTCTCGGAGACTATTAAGTCTATCAACACTCAATTTGGCATGATGGTGTAGGATGATACGGCGTACGAAAACATACATGGTGACTTGACCTTGTTTCAAGGTCAAGGTCACAGGAGCTTTTTAAAGTTGGATTGTATACATATTTTGAAGTGACCTTGACCCCGAACTATGAAAGATAACTCTTCTAAACTTCACAACATTGTAGTACGCATGTTATACTTTCTTACTAGGTCACCTGTGTTGTCCGTCAAGGCGTCCGGGCGTCTGGGCGTCCGGTCATCCGGGTGTCCTGCTGTCCGTAAAAAAACTTTAACGTTGGATTTTTCTTGGAGACTATTAAGTCTATCAACACCAAATTTAGCATGATGGTGTAGGATGACTAGGCGTACAAAAACATACACATTGACTTGACCTTGGTTCGCAGGGGCCGTAAATGTTAAAAATCAGCCATCTTTCACATTTTCCCAATTTTCTCTGACGTTTTTGAGATTGGATACCTATATAGGGCAAAGTAATCCCTATCTTTTAATACCAGTTTGATTGACATTGCTTCAAGGTCAAGGTCTGAGGAGCTCTTTAAATTTGGATTGTATACATATTTTGAAGTGACCTTGACCCTGAATTATGGAAGATAACTGTTTCAAACTTAATAATTATGTGGGGAATATGTTATACTTTCATCATGAGACACATTTGGTCACATATCATAAAGGTCAAGGTCACTTTGATCTTTATGAAATGTGACTAAAATGGGGTAGTGAACCACGAAAAGTGACCATATCTCATGGTAGAAAGTGCCAATAAGCACCATTGTGCTTCCTATGTCTTGAATTAACAGCTTTGTGCTGCATGACCTTGGATGACCTTGACCTTGGAGGTCACATGTATTTTGTTGGAAAAATGGGTAAAGCAGTTCTTAGTGTATGATGTCATTGCTAGGTTTAGTTGGTTGACCTCGAAGGTCACCTGAAGGTCAAGGTCATGTAAATGTCAAGGACAAGCATGAGAGTCGTATGGGCTTTGCCCTTCTTGTCAATGATGGCTATGGGTTAGAATTCGAATTGAATACATGGATGCAAAAGCAACATTGGTCTTTTTTGTACAACTGTTTCAGTGCTTCAGCAGATAGAAGGCATCCTATTTACCCCTTTCTGATAAGATTAAGACCAAACAAAAATATTAAATACACAGGCGGGCGGGCGGGCAGGCAGTCAGGCAGGCAGGCAGACAGGTAGGCATGAAGGCAGGCAGATAGGCAGGCAGGGAGGCAGGTAGGCATGCAGGTAGGTCAGACGTTGGGGATATGCTGAGTAGATAACTTCGCACGTTGGTTCAACACATTGGGCTAACGTCATTTTGTGGGTGCATTGTTCTGTAGGGCCAACGAGGACAGACGATATTTCCCCAGCCTGTGCTGCATTCGTTGGCACCGCGTTGGCCAAACGTGTGTTTGGTATCTAGGTTGACAAGAGCTGTTGGAACCATTTAGAGACTGGAGTCTCTGGACTCACCTGCACTAGAAACCTGCACACTTTGCCCATGCCTTCCCTGGTAGGTTGGGTGTAAAATTAGACTTTCCACATCTCCCTATACATTTCGTCAGAGAAGAATAACTAGAAATACCATAAGTTGACTCGCCCTTATTTTCAGACTTGTTCTTAACCGAACGAATCACTAGGTTGTGAACTTGATGGGAGAACTACGCATTGCAAACAAATATATCGCCTGGGAAAATATTTAAAGTCCAGTTGGTCGGACGGACACAGGTGTTATTTCTTAAAGGAAAATAGCTTGTGTGGTTTGTTTGTTTCTTCAGAAAAATAACAGCAGGGATAAAGGGTTGACGGCAAAGAGTGTTTGAAATACTCAAATTTGGTATATTACAAAGGCGACACTTTGTGCTTGGAGCCAACGTGTGAGCTTGTTTCGGACCTGAAGGGGGGCAGATTACGTGACTTTCTTCATGTGACGGAGTACATTGGTACGTTCAACATGGGATGGAGTGGAGTAAGCAGATGTCCTGTGTCAAATGTTTGGAAGAAGTTCGATATACCTCTTATTTTTTCATTAGTCAGCATTTTGAGGTATGATGTTGTATTTGTACAACAATATTCTCGAATACTGTTACAAAAACACCCCTGACATGGCACTTTCCTGTGATTATCTGTGAGGATATTCGTGTGTCAGTGCAAGGCCATGGCGTTTGCCTCACACTTTGAATTCATCGCCTCTGAAGAATATCAGTGGGATGGGTGTCTCTCTGTCGTTTGCGTAGGCGTCTGGTTAGCTCTACAAACATACAAGGAGTGAGGGAGAGATTTATGATTTTGATTTTATTGTTTAGGCCACCGGCCCATCACAACAATACATATATGTACATGACTTGCTTTTTTTTGAGGAGCCAGTATACTTGAGCCACAATTTGAAACAAGTTGTACAATCCAAGTAAACACATTGGCTAGTACATATCGGTAACAATCAAACAATGGAAACAGTATAAATATAGTATTAACGAACATTCTTTCATAATAACATTATTGTTCATGGTCATGTTCTAAACTAGCAAGAAATTGGTCTCGTAATCGGAAGGCATAGTAAAGATACATTGCTGCCTTGCGTGTTTTCATGTATCCACGTCCATCTATCAAAACGGTGGCATCAGCAGCTTTTGGACATTTGATGTATTCATTTATGTATTTATTACGTAGATCATTATACAAAGGACAATAAAATAGAAAATGTTTCTCATTCTCAATTTCACCACAAAGGAGGCAATGTTGGTCTATATTGTGGCTGCGCATAGATTGTTTGTTAACAGGTAAATCATTCACTCCAAATCTAAACCGGATAAATACATCTCTGATTTTTTTTTAAATCTCAATGTATTCTAAGTATTTTTCACTTTCTAAGATTCTTTTGAAGGATCGATACATTCTGAATCTTTCACTTTCACGAATTTTGAAGTTCCAGCTCTGCCTATAGCAATCTTGCAGCCTATTTTTGACTCACATGCGAAGCAAAAGTGAGTCTATGTACTCAGCCGTGTCGTCCGTCCGTCCGTCCGGCGCGTAAACAACTTAAACGTTGGACTTTTCTCAGAGACTATTAAGTCTATCAACACCAAATGTGGCATGATGGTGTATGATGACAAGGCCTCAAACAACATACATAGTGACTTGACCTTGCTTTAAGGTCAAGGTCACAGGAGTCATAAATGTGGTCTCAAAAACAGTCATTTTTCACTTTTTCCCAATTTTCTCCCACGTTATAAAGAATGGCGACCTTAGCTACAAGTCGTATATAGAACAAAGCAAGCTCTATCTTTTGATACCAGTTTGGTTGACCTTGCTGCAAGGTCAAGGTCACAGGAGCTCTTCAAAGTTGGATTGTATACATATTTTGAAGTGACCTTGACCTTGAACTATGGAAGATAACTGTTTCAAACTTAATAATTATGTGGGGCACATGTTATTCTTTTATCATGAGACACATTTGTTTACATATCATCAAGGTCAAGGTCACTTTGACCTTTATGAAATGTGACCAAAATGGGGTAGTGAACCACTAAAAGTGACTATATCTCATGGTAGAAAGTGCCAATAAGCACCCTTGTGCTTCCTATGTCTTGAATTAACAGCTTTGTGTTGCATGACCTTGGATGACCTTGACCTTGGGTCAAGGTCCCATGTATTTTGGTAGGAAAAATGTGTAAAGCATTTCTTTGTGTATGATGTCATTGGTAGGTTTAGTTGTTTGACCTTGACCTTGAAGGTCACCTGAATGTCAAGGTCATATAAAGGTCAAGTTCATGTAAAGGTCAAGGTCAAGCATGTGAGTCGTATGGGCTTTGCCCTTCTTGTTCAAGTTTACAAGAAAACTTCTCTCAGTAGTAGTGCCTCCATTTCTCCAGACATACGCATAGCCGGCCTTGCATATTACATTTGCAACTAACTTTGCCCAGTTTCGATCATCTGGGATCTTTGTGTTAGACAACATGAGGTATGCTTGCCTGGTTAGCCTATCATCGGTCATTTTAGTAAGTTTTTACCAGTACTTTATTGCTCTCATTGTACTGTTTATGGCAAGTGGAAACCTTCCTGTTTCTCCATAAACCAAACTGTTAGGTGTTCTATAGTCCATATTTTAAAAGCGTTTACAAGCAAACAGGTGAGCTTTTTCTACACTTTTATGTTCCTCAAGACCCCATAGCTCTGCCGCATATAGTAGGGAAGACTAGACCTGTCTTCATAGAGACGGAAAAATATTCCAGGTTTCATATTCTTAAGGCTCCAAATCATTTTAAACAGTTGAATTGTTTTTTTGTTTTGCTGCAGTAACCAAGCTGTCTAAAGATACTGTTGTTGAGAGTCTAGTAGAAAACGTATAACCCAGATATTTATAATTATTCACCACATCAAGTTGTTTTCCATTTAAGAACCATTTTTGACTCACATGC
>JAWQFJ010018578.1:25000-55086 GCA_034096865.1 Theodoxus fluviatilis
TTTCTATAGAATTCTATAGAATTCTATAGAATTCTATATAATTCGTATAGATTTCTATAGAATTTCTATAGAATTCTTTACCAAAAGTCTATAGAAGTTTCTATAGAAATTTTTTATCTGGGGAACTCCATTGTTTTTTGCTCAATTATTTCACAACTTGGCAGGTGGGCTTCTTATATCATGCAGATGATCTAACCAAGTGTTGACAGACGGAAAAATACTGGGCCTGGAAACAAACAACAAAACAAACCACAACATACACGATGTAGCATACAGCAAAGACCTAATCCGCCAATCAAAATGCTGCGATTTGGTCACGTGACAAGAACGTCTGTGTACCTGCATGTTTTGTATTACAAATGGCCAGAACTCCGTTGTTTTTTGCTCAATTATTTCACAACTTCGCAGGTGGGCTTCTTATATCATGCAGATGATCTAACCAAGTGTTGACAGACGGAAAAATACTGGGCCTGGAATCAAACAACAAAACAAACCACAACATACACGGCGTAGCAGACAGCAAAGACCTAATCCGCCAATCAAAATGCTGCGATTTGGTCACGTGACAAGAACCTCTGTGTACCTGTTGATCACCAAAACTGTTTTCTCACATACAAAAAAGGATTAGAGCCACTGTAAATGCCCAGAAACAATCACAAAGATGTCCATTTAACCACATCCATGTGTTTATTTTTTGAAGACAGCAGTCAAAATGCTGATAAATTCAGTCTTGTCATCACCCGAAAACCGGTCAAAATGAGAAATGGCCGTCACACGATCATCAGCATAACGTAAATTTCTACTGATCTAAACAACTCAGACCGATGAAACTTGGCAAAAATTATCTTGAAATGGGAATCTATCGACGTTTATTACTTTGGACGTCCTTTGTAACTGTTGTAAGAAATGTTATCATACCTTTTCAAGAGCTGATTTTGCAGTTCATAAACAGCCAGTGTACATTGTTGCATACAAGGGTGAATTATTGCACTCTGACACAAGCTAAACATTAGAGTGTGTGGTGGTAGTATTCCCTTGAGGTGCTGAAGTTCAAATTTTAAACTTTCCAAGGCAAATGTTTTGAAAACCACATTCTTTTTTTATGTCAAAATGCACAGTTTGGGTATGCTGATGCGTTGATGTGGTCTCAAAACATTATTATGATGCATGGAATATCTTGAAGTATATAGTCAGCTCTTTTGTCATGATAATTGTTTCATTGTTGTGATCATGACTGTTGTAGTCCAGTTCATGTTGGTCAAGAATAAAAGGCCGTAGAAGCTTTGCTCTTGTGGGAAATTTCATGCTGACGAGGCAAAAATAACCTAAGAAAGGCATTGAAGGTGTAACATTGTGATCAATTGCTTGAGGATATTTTATGGAATTTGTTTAGAACAATGCTCCCTCTTAACAGGATCAAACATAATCAATGGGGCAGATTATTATAAATCTGAGAATACATTATTAAACTATTCTTAATATACATGAAGTGATGAATGGACACCTGTCATCTTGAAGATAGCTTCTTTGAGCATATCACTGTGGATCTGCTTTTTAATGTTTAGAAATTAATCCATTAAGTTGCTTAAGCTAAGGAAAGCTCTGAGCTTGAGAGCCAAGTCCTTCACACTGAGAAAACGCATGAATTACGCATAGATTTTGGTTTTAGCGCGAAGCGTGCGTTGTATGCGTACTGCGAACGTCATGCGAACGTAATGCGAACGTGGGCTGTCAGTGATTGTAAGTGGATGTGCGTGGAAGGCGGTTTGTGCGTGATTTTGAGTTTTGAACGGTTCAAAAAATTTTCCGACGCATAACTGCGTGGGTGTGCGTAATTCATGCGTAGTTTATGCGTCAAGTATGCGTGACTATGCGCGGAACACGCGTCGGCCGTCAGTGCTTATGCGTGGGAACTAGTTCGAAACCGCGCACGTCCACTGACGCCCCACGTTCGTCTCACGCATTAACCGCGCACGGATCACGTTTATTCCACTGACATCCACCGACAATCACTTACAAAACTGACGAATAACTGACATATCACTGACAAACAACGCATAACCACGCACATCCACTGACGGGGGACGCATTTTCCACGCAGTGACACGCACACCCGACGCATGAATAACTGACATGGACGCACGACTAACTGACGCAAAACTGATGAATCACTGATCTTCCACTGACGATCCACTGACATCTCACGTATGATTTTTGGCATATAAAAGCAGGCATTTCGGGCACTTTGGCCATTCCAGACCTTGCTGCCAAGGGGTCCATATCAGCATGAACCCTCAAAGAAGAGATATTATGGTGTTCCTGCTGCAGAACCACAATGCCCAGATGGTGCAACTTCATCAGATGTTGGCCAGGAGAAGAAGAAGGAACGTAGGAGAAGACAACAGATCCGGGCTTTCTGGACCAGAAACTGGATCACTAGAAGACCAGAGCAGGGCTTGTATGACCATCTGATGGTGGAGCTCAGAAATGAAGACCCAAGATCCTTCCAGAACTTCATGAGAATGCCTCCAGACATGTTTGATGAGCTTTTGCGGAGACTGACCCCCAGGATCACCAAGAGGACTACAAACTTCAGATCTCCCCTAGACCCTGGTCTGAAGATTGCCATTACCCTTCGTCACCTGGCATCTGGATCCATGTATTCATTTCATTTGACAGTTCATTTTAATTTCTCATGTTTGTAGTTAAGCCAGTGTCAGGTCTGAAAGTTGTGTTATTTGTTGTACTTTGTATTGGTAAACATGTTGATGAATGTCTGCGCGCGTGTGAATGTGGACATGTCAGCGAATTGAGTTGTTAGAGATGCGCTTTATAAATGCTATTTATTATTATTATTATTGTTATCATTATTATTATTATTATTATTATTATTATTATTATTATTATTATTATTATTATTATTATTATTATTATTATTGTTGTTGTTGTTGTTATCATTAGTATTATTATTATTATTATTATTATTATTATTATTATTATTATTATTATTATTATTATTATTATTATTATTATTATTATTATTATTATTATTATTATTATTATTATTATTATTATTATTATTATTATTATTATTATTATTATTATTATTATTATTATTATTATTATTATTATTATTAATATTAATATTATTATTATTAATATTAATATTATTATTATCATTATGATTATTATTAGGTACCGTGACATTCAGTATGCCTGGAGGGTCCCCCACAACACCATAAGCATTGTGGTCAGAGAAGTGTTTGAGGCCAGCATTGAAGAGTATCTGGATGAGCAGTTGTCACCTCCAACCACTGAGCAGGGCTGGCTGCAGCTGGCAAATGACTGGTACGAGAGATGGAACTTCCCCCACGTCCTTGGTGCTATTGTTGGGAAGCATATGGCATGCAAGGCTCCCCCCAATTCTGGATCTGAGTTCTACAACTACAAAGGTTTCTTCAGTGTGATCCTGTTGGCCTTGGTGACGTCTGACTACAAGTTCCTGTGGGTGGACGTGTCTGCAAATGGTTTAGCTTCAGATGCTCAGATCTACAACAACAGTGAGCTGAGAGAAGGTCTGGACAACGGCACCATCATGGGGTGGCCACGTCCGTCACCTTTGCCTAATGACACTCAAGATGTGCCCTATTTTCTGGTGGGAGACGATGCCTTCAGCCTGACAACCTACTTGATGAAGCCATATGGAGCTAGGTACCTGGAGAGGGACTACCGCATCTACAACTACAGGCTGTCCAGAGCCAGAAGGGTCGTGGAGAACACGTTTGGCATACTGGCAAACCGGTTCCAAGTCCTGCTGACCACCATGAACCATCACCATGAGACTGTCATGTTGATTGTGAAGGTATGTGTGCTCTTACACAACATCATGAGAAGTCGCTACCCAGTGCTCCAGAATCGACTGGTTGATGTCCAAGATGCCAATGGAAACATGCAGCCTGGTGCCTGGCGACAGGGACGGAACTTGGACGACACCAGGTTTGTGCACGCCCCAAACAGAGCTTCAAATGAAGGGAAGAAGCAGAGGAACCTGCTACGTTATTAGTGCAACTCTCCAGCTGGTGCTGTGCCCTGGCAGGACCACGTGGTGGATCTGAATGTGTGAATAAGAACTTGACACAAGCTCGTTACCCCATGTGTTTCAAATAATTTGAAAAGTGCAAGAAAGAACTATGTTTACGAACGAGAGAGAGGGAGGGAGAGAGGGAGAGATCAGGAGACTGAGGGAAGAGAAACAGAAAGAAATAACGGAGATTCATGAGTTAGGATGTTGAATTTGAATTATTGTTTTATCATCTGTATCTTTATCAAGAGAACATACAGACAGAAATAAAGTTTTTTTGTATCATTCAGAAACGTTTTGTGCAACAAACACAAGTGAGCATTTGAACGCTTGAACTTTTATTACTGAAATTGAATGTGGTTGTCGAATAAACTGAATCTACAGCATCCTCTTGGATTGACAGATCAATAGGTGGAGGCGACCTCCTAGCAGCCGCATCAGCAGCAGGTGTTTTAGCAGCAGCGGCCTCTGGTTGGAATTCAGCCTTCTTCTTCGAGGGTTGGCGACCTTTTTTGGGTGGCATCTTTTTGAAATTACTTTTCACAGCATCAACTAACAGGGCTCTGGATTGGCAAAATAAGGAAATCCCGTTGGGGACCGCTTTTTATAAGCGCGGTGCGGATGCGATAGTCACGCCGAGGGTGCGTGTTCCGTGCGCGATCTGTCAGTCATTCATGCATCGGGTATGCGCGGAACGAAAGTGCTCGTGCGTGGAACGTTCGCGAAGCGTGCGTCTCTGTCAGTGATTCATCCGTCGAGCGTGCGTGGGATGTTTGTGGAATACTGCACCGTATTTGCTCGTATGCGTAGACGTGCGCGATATGTCAGTGATTCGTCAGTGATTAATGCGCGGTTCATGCGCGATTCATGCGTGATTCGTCAGTGATTTCTTCCCCCGACACCACGAAAAATTGGTCAATATCTCGGCGCACAAGCACGCACAAACCCAATTTGTGCGCGATGTGTCAGTGATGCGTGCGTGGTCGGCAATGTGACCGGGCCCTTAGCATTTGAAAAGTTGTTCTTGCTTGCATTTCATATTTGGGCTTCTTTCTTTATTCTGAATTGTTTCACCTGTTTAGTTGAATTTTTAATGCAATGATTACATGTATATAATATATAACATTTGACAATATAGAATTGCTACTCAATTGGTCATGCTAAAAAAGTTCTGATTTGTAAGATTGTAAGAAACAAACTATATATTTTGTGATCTGAAAATTATACTTTTCAAAGCCAACCTGATCTTTGTTTAAGCGATAAGTATCAGTTTCAGACGCGAATCTCCAATATTAACGGAAGCACACCACTATTTCTGGCTGGAAGTTTTCCAATGGATGAAACAGATTTCCCTCTTGTCACACGCTTGTTGCTGGAGTCTACTGAGGCGTCATTGTCAGACACGGTGTTTTTTTATACCAGCCGTTTTTTTCGCTAAAGTTTCACATTGCACGTTAATCGTTGATAACACGAATGATCAAAAGTTACCAAAGCCGATAACCCCACGTTCAACCTGTTCACTGAAGCGACACTGACAGAACTCGCTTATTCCCCATCAAGTAAGCAAAATCCAAGGCTTTTGCCCACGTAATATCGGTAAAAGGCTTGATGTAGTCATTGTTTTCATTTTGGAAATGTATTGCACAGCACTCGTTGCCAAGTTGGAAACGCCGCAGTAAATCTGACCTAATTTCCCATTGGCCTAAATTATCAAAATTTGTCACGGGAAGTAACTCCTGTATAGTTTTGCATCGAAAGGGAGGAAAACATTGCCATACAAATCCACACTTTTAAAAGTTAATTTTCACTGTTTAGAAATTTGATCGAAGTGGGAACTTTGTTGTTTTCAATTCCCAATACCATGTACTATCATAATATAATATGGGAACATAGTCCATATTTTGGACGAACTGACCTGTTGAAGGAGTTGTTATCCGAAAGCATGCCCTGCGGTCTACACGGCCATCGCGACAGTCCTGGGCAATCCTGGACGAAGACTCTCAAGTCTGTGTATGATTCCGTTCAGTGCAGCACAGCATGAATTTCAAAGTCAACCCTGACAACGCTTTGCCGTAGATTTGATCTCCATTTTTACCAACCGCTCAAGTCCGAGTTTTTTTCATGGGCAGCGTCACAATGTGACATCACAAAACTGATGATGTAACGTTCCCAGAAGTAAATCCGGAGAACTTGCCAGATCTTGCGGAAGTCATGGCCCGTGTCAACTTGTGTCAAACATTTGCCTGGTTTTGCATAGCTATGGACAATCCATATAATGCCAAACCACTCATTCTTTACACCTGTCCTGTTATTTCCTGTCCTGTCCTGTCCTGCCCTGCTCTGTCCTGTTTTGTTGTGTCCTGCCCTGTCCTGTCCTGTCCTGTCCTGCCCTGTCCTGTCCTACCCTGCCCTGTCCTGTGTTGTCCTGTCCTGCCCTGTCCTGTCCTGCCTTGCCCTGCCCTGCCCTGTCCTGCCTTGTCCTGTCCTGCCCTGTCCTATCCTGTTCTGCCCTGTCCTGTCCTGTCCTGTCCTGACCTGTCCTTCCTGTCCTGCCCTGCCCTGTCCTGCCTTGTCCTGTCCTGTCCTGTCCTATCCTATCCTGTCCTTTCCTGTCCTGCCCTGCCCTGCCCTGCCCTGCCCTGCCCTGCCCTGCCCTGCCCTGCCCTGCCCTGCCCTGCCCTGCCCTGCGCTGCCCTGCCCTGCCCTGCCCTGCCCTGCCCTGCCCTGCCCTGCGCTGCTCTGCCCTGCCCTGCCCTGCCTTGTCCTGTCCTGCCCTGTCGTATCCTGTTCTGCTCTGTCCTGTCCTGCCCTGTCCTGTCCTGTCCTGACCTGTCCTGTCCTGCCCTGTCCTGTCCTGTCCTGTTGTGTCCTGCTCTGCCCTGTTCTGTCCTGTCCTGCCCTGCCCTGTTATGTCCTGCCCTGCCCTGCCCTGTCCTGTCCTGTCAGGTCCTGTCCTGCCCTGCCATGCCCTGCTCTGCCCTGCTCTGCCCTGCCCTGCCCTGCCCTGTCCTGTCCTGTCATGTTCTGCCCTGCCCTGTCCTGTCCTGTCCTGCCCTGTCCTGTCCTGTCCTGTCTTGCCATGCCCTGCCATGTCCTGTCCTGTCCTGTCCTGACCTAACCTGTCTTGTTCTGTCCTGCCCTGTCCTCTCCTGCCCTGCCCTGCCCTGCCCTGTCCTATCCTGTCCTGTCCTGTCAGGTCCTGTCCTGTCCTGTCCTGTCCTGCCCTGCCCTGCCTTGCCCTGTCCTGTCCTGCCCTGCCCTGCCCTGCCCTGCCCTGCCCTGCCCTGCCCTGCCCTGCCCTGCCCTGCCCTGCCCTGCCCTGCCCTTTCCTGTCCTGTCCTGCCCTGTCCTGTCCTGTTCTGCCCTGCTCTGTCCTGTCCTATCTTGTCCTTCCTGCTCTGCCCTGCCCTGTCCTGTTCTGTCCTGTCCTGCCCTGCCCAGTCCTGTCCTTTCCTGTCCTGTCTTGTCCTGCCCTGCTCTGTCCTGTCCTGTCCTGTCCTGTCCTGTCCTGTCCTGTTCTGCCCTGCCCTGTTCTGTCCCGTCCTATCTGTCCTGCCCTGCCCTGTCCTGTCCTGTCTTGTCCTGCCTTATACTGCCCTGCCCTGTCCTGTCCTGTCCTGTTCTGCCCTGCCCTGTCCTGTCCTGTCCTGTCCTGTCCTGCCCTGCTTTGTCCTGTCCTGTCTTGCCCTATTCTAAACTGTCATGTCCTGTCGTGTCGTGTCGTGTCGTGTCGTGTCCTGTCGTGTCCTGTCCTGTTCTGCCCTGCCCTGTCCTGTTCTGTCCTGTCCTGGCATGCCCTGCCATGTCCTGTCCTGTCCTGTCCTGCCCTGTCCTGACCTAACATGTCTTGTTCTGCCCTGTTCTGTCCTGTCCTGTCCTGCCCTGTCCTGCCCTACTCTGTCCTGTCCTGTCCTACCCTATTCTAACCTGTCCTGTCCTGTCGTGTCGTGTCCTGTCCTGTCCTGTCCTGTCCTGCCCTATTCTAACCTGTTCTGTCCTGTCGTGTCGTGTCGTGTCGTGTCCTGTCCTGCCCTATTCTATCCTCTCCTGTCATGTCGTGTCGTGATCTGTCTCGTCTTCTTTGTCTGTCTGTGTCATTTCCATTATCTCCGTTCCCATTCCTTTTCTTCTTCTTTTTTAAAGTTTTGTTTTCTTCAATACGAAATTTAGAGAGATTGTAGATAGTTTACCTATAAAGGCCATCAGCAAAATGCGTTTAAAAGTACGTTGCATGAATGCATTCCGTGTTGGCTGAAAAGACAGAGAGCATAAATAGCATTTTACTGGTTTTGACTTCTTTTTATTCGTGACTGAAGTGCAGAGATCAAATGTCTGCCACCGTGAACAAAGTCCGAAGGTTAAGAACGAACGAGTTTATTGTTAAGACATGCGGCTCATCACAAATACATTTGTACATACGCAGTTTTACAATGTACACGAAGTAGGGTAATATCGCTCTGTGTACTAAACCTCATTGAGCAACCGTCATGGCACGTAAACGCTCACGATACTCTGTGACAACATCTGCCCATTCGAGAAAAGACAGTTTGCATAGCTTGTGAAACTGGCTCCTTTTTTCTCTTTATCGCATGGTAAAGGTAAGTGGTGACCCCTCTTATCATATCAATATCACTATCACAGAGGGGTTTTGCGAATGTCTCATTGATTTCTTCTCTGACATATGGTACAGTATATCTAATTTGTGAATCATACAAGGTTGAACAAGGCAGGAGAAGATGCCTTCTGTCTTCCTCTTTCTCCCTAAAATTGGGTCACAAAGTTTCAGTGTTATCTTGGCAGTACCTACTCCTGTGGATGGACAGTTTATTTATCCCGATTCTAAATCTGATCTTGCAGTATCTGAACAGTTATCTGTCTAGCACTAATGAGTATCTTTCTGTTCCAGAAACAAGTTGAAATTCGTTGTATACGGAATTCAAAGGTTAAGGGTATAACGGAATGATCTGAGTACCTAGGTCACGTTTAGCAGCATGAAATAAGTTCTAACGTCACAAGCACACAGGTATGGAGTACAAAGGTTAAGTCTATCCTAACGTGAAAGGTCAAGTGTACACCAGCTTGAATGGAGTCCAAAAGTCGAGTGTAGACCAGCAAGCATGGAGTCCAAAGGTCGAGTGTACACGAGCAAGGGTGGAGTCCAAAGGTCAAGTGTACAGAAATTGATGATAAAAGCTTAACATGTGACCCACCTAATTATTAAGTTTCAAACAGTTATCTTCCATAGTTACGGCACAAGGTCACTTTAAAATATGTATACAATCCAACTTTGAAGAGGTATTGTGACCTTGAACTTAAAACAAGGTCAACTAAACTGGTATCAGAAGATAGGTATTACTTTGCCTTATCCCTCCAGATTTACTGGAGGTCCTACAGACTTTATCTGTCTCTCTGTCTGTGTGTCTGTCCCGACTCCACGGCCTATATCTCAAAAACTACTGGACGGATTTCCTTGAGATTTTGCACACTGACTGGAAGTTAGGTCCGATTCAATATTATCAAATTTTCAGAATCGAGGTTTTAAAAGAAAGTGACTTTTTTACATTTTGGTGTTGCAATGAAAACGATACAACAGACTCCATTTGCAAAATGTGTGACGTCATCATTTGACGTCGAATAACGTGACGTCATTTGCGAGGAGATTTTTGAGAAGGGTGAATTTGCAGAACATTGGTGAAGGAGAAAGAAAGATTTTTTACGATGCGGGTCGTTTGTATCCTGCAGCGTGTTCCGTAAGCTCAGCCGCTGTAAGCAGCTGTCAGCGCTGCTTCTGTGAAACCCTCTGCTGCGCGTCGCTGGGAAAAAGCGCTGGCAGCGCTGCGTAGCGGTAAAAATTGAATGCCAAGACTGTCAGCAAAATGGCGGCCACTATTGGAGGTTATCGTTTCGGTGAAGACAAGTACATCAATTGTGAGCTGACGCATGATAAATTATATCTTATACGTGGCGGAAAGTGTGAAGGGAGATTACATTTTTATTTTATGTTCAAATTGCTTATGAACTTGATCGTAGTTTGCATGTTTTGGGGAAGAATACTTGCAATGTTCACTGCATGTCACCGTCACGTGACCGTGCGCTGTCTTCTTCTTCTTATACCCCGATGATTGGAGGAACTTGTTCAAGTGTTGTGCGCTGGGATCATTTTTCAAGGATTAAAAAGCTGCAGTGCATACAAGGATATGAACGTTGACGCTGCTGTAGCTTGTAGTACTGCAGTCAAGTCGTCGTCGTCGAAAATTTCCATCAAAGTAATTGCACGAAGTGGTGGTGGCGGCATTTTGTCCGCCATCTTGTTGTCGCTGCCACAAAGCGGAATGATGCAAAGCGTTCTATAGGCCCATAAATCCGCTGTTTCCGCTTTCTTCAAGCAGCTGCGTCTACGGAACAAAAGGCTGGACGTTTTGTACCTAGTCGTTTCGTACCCTAACCGGTTAGAGTTAGGGTTAGGGTTAGAGTTAGGGTTAGAGTAGAAAAGGTACGAATCGACTAAATGAGGTGCACAACGACTAGGGTACGAAACGTCTTGTATTCGATTTTTTATCCCTCCAGGTTTACTGAAGGCCCTCGCAGCTGTATTGGGGGGTTTTTAATGCCAAAACCTGGAGGTTCAGCGCCAGCGGTTTTTATATACGCTTTATAGGTCAGATATCCAATCTCTAAAACTTCAGAGAAAATTGGGAAAAAGTGAAAAATGGCTGGTTTTATTAAATTTACGGCCCCATGTGACCTTGATCTTCAAGCAAGGTCATGTTGCCATGTACGTTTTTGTAGGCCTTTTCATCATACACCATCATGCCAAATTGGGTGTTGATAGACTTAATAGTCTCCGAGAAAAAGCCAACGTTAAAGTTTTTTACGGACAACAGGACGCCCGGACGCCTGGATGCCCGGATGCCTGTTGGCCTGGACGGACAACACGGTGACCTAGTATGAACGTATAACATGTGTACTGCAGTGTTATGAAGATTGGAAGAGTTATCTTCCATAGTTATGGGTCAATGTCACTTCAAAATATGTATACACTTCAACTTTAAAGACCTCCTGTGAGGTCAATCAAACTGTATCAAAAGATGGGATTATCTTGCCCTTTATACCATATATAGGTCAGGAATCCAATCTCGAAAACGTCAGAGAAAATTGGGAAAATGTGAGCAATGGCTGTTTTTTAGACAACATTTACGGCCCCTGCGACCTTGAAATTGAAGCAAGGTCAAGTTTTAGGTATGTTTTTGTACGCCTTGTCATCATACAATATCATGCCAAATTGGGTGTTAATAGACTTAATAGTCTTCAAGAAAAATCCAACGTTAAAGTTTTTTACAGACGCCCGGACGCCCGGACGTCCGGACGCCCGGACGCCCGGACGCCCGGACGGACGAAAAGGGTGAGTACATAGACTCACTTTTGCTTCGCATGTGAGTCAAAATCCCACTCAAACGTAGCATTGTAAACTCAACACGTCATCTGATAAAGGAAGAATGATAACGAGTTGTCTCTCTCTCAAATGAACCCAACGACGGGAATATATATTGTGCTGATTTTGGTGTCAGCATTATTGCAGACTCTCCTATGTTACATCACCTGTTAGCCATAAGGCTTGTTCAGGAGGCGCAGCGCTGTGAAGCGCTGCTCAGCGCTGCACGTGTTTCACTCCTGAACATCAATTTTGGGGCGTGATTCACTCATTACATATCCGAGGTGATTCACCCGATTTTCAAAATGGCGTTTTCGATCCCGCACTGGCCGTCGATGCGTAAAGTAACCCTCAGAAACATCACTTTGGGACTGGAGCGGGCTTTAATTGCCACAAGGGCTCTGCATGAGCGAGTAATGGCAAGAAAGGATGACTCAGTAGTGGACTTTATTCATGCAGAATACATTAAAACGTGCATAAACGATGTCTGTGGCAAATAAAACACTTTGTTAGCGTCTAGCAACAGAACATGCGACGCAGAAGATTTATCTCCCTTTTAACACGTGAAGCGCACACTACCTCTGTAGGTGTTCACGAGAGGCAAAGAGCGCTCAATTGCCAACATGAAGCGCTCGTGCAGCGCTTCGTACTGCTGAACCAGCCTATAGTTTACAACGCTTCCACTCAAACACTCGAAGTTGTTTTGTTCGTGTGTGGGTTTTTTTCATTTAGCTTAGGAACCAGAAGAAATCTGATCCATGTGGCTCGGCAGGCCTGTGCGCGATGTGTGTGCGCGTTGTGTGTACGAGTTGTGTGTGCGCGTTGTGTGTGCTTTATTATGTGTGCGCGTTGTATGTGCGCGTTGTGTGTGCGCGTTGTGTGTGCGCGATGTGTGTGCGCGTTGTGTGTGCGCGTTGTGTGTGCGCGTTGTGTGTGTTTTATTATGTGTGCGCGTTGTATGTGCGCGTTGTGTGTGCGCGTTGTGTGTGCGCGTGGTGTGTTAGCGCTGTGTGTGCGTGTTGTGTGTGCGCATCATGTGTTCGCGTTGTGTGTGCGCATTGTATGTGCGCGTTGTGTGTGCGCGTTGTGTGTGTGTTGTGTGTGCGCGTTGTGTGTGCGCGTTGTGTGTGCGCGTTGTGTGAGCGCGTTGTGTGTGCGCATTCTGTGAGCGTACTGTGTGTGCGCTCGCGCCCTACACAGGCATGCCAAACACATCTCTTGGCTGCTCTTTCTAAATAAAGTATATTTTTACTTGTTGTCTTCATTAGTCTCTCTCTCTCTTTCTCTCTCTCTCTCTCTCTCTCTCTCTCTCTCTCTCTCTTAATCTCTTTCTCTCTCTCTCTCTCTCTCTCTCTCTCTCTCTCTATCTCTCTCGTTATATTCCAAAATGTTTGACACCCACATCCAACCCTTGTTGTTATATGCATCAGAATTGTGGGGACTGCAGGAACATTCAAATATAGAAAAAGCACACATGTTTGCTTGCAAACGATTTTTAAAAGTTGACGTCAAGACACTAAATCATCTTGTATATGGTGAAAGAGGGAGGTTTCCCCTAAAATATATAGCACTATAAGGGCCATTAAATATTGGCTTAAACCTTAAGATTAGACTCCAATACTGCTATAGACAGAGATGGCATTGTAATATTACTGAAACTGAACGTCTGATATTGTACAGTACCTTAAAAAATACGTTTGAATGTGAAAAATATCTTAGTACCATAAACATAGCAACATTTTGAGTTGCACTCACATGCTTTCCGGTTGGGAGTACACGGACTTAATGGTAACAAGTTATATAGAAGAGAAGAGATAAAATGTCCATTTTGTAATGATAACACGGAGAATGAAATGCATCTCTTGATGGTGTGCCCCACATATGAAGACCTGAGGGAAAAGTAAATCAAAAGATACATCAAATTTATAAATACGCAAGGTTTTATATATTGACATGGGTACATAAAAACAAAACACATCGCCATGTTTTACACTACGCTCTCAACCGACGTCAAAGACTTCAAGACGGACATGTAATGCAAGTAAGATAATTATGTATCCTGGGTTTTAGCAGATAATTAGTTGCCAGTGTGTAGAATAAACAAAACAACTGATCCAATGGTATTGAGTGCGTCATCTACAATTATGTTGTAAATGATTCGGGGGAAAATTACAATGTTGTTTTCATTGTACATTGTACGACAAAATTGTTGTTTACAGATTGAAGTACTTTTGCTGTAATCAAGAACCTTCAACGAATGATGAGAATGTAAAATGTTGTGACGGGCCGTCGGTCTTACAATACAGTTTCAAAAGTCAAAAGTCTAAAGTATCTCTCTCTCTCTCTCTCTCTCTCTCTCTCTCTCTCTCTCTCTCTCTCGTCACATTTGCATCCGATGTGACCCACTTAACCATTTCCTTTCCCTCCAATTTTAGATGAGTTTCCCATCTACTTCCCTCAGTGCTTTATTTCATTGTAGTTTTCACTATTTTCTTTGACACTGCATCCATGGACATTCCTTGGCTCTGTGGTGTGTGTGGGTCTTTTTTTAAATGAGTCTCCGACTGAGTTTCCCGGATATTTATTTTTTCTCCTCTGCCATATTTGTCTCAGATGTCGCAGATTCGCGTCTCTCTGGTCTCGCCATTTCCATCGGCATCTCCCTTCCCGTTATGCATCGGCACCTCTTGTACTTGCTATGGCCTTGGTCACTTCTGCCGGAGGCGCTTCGAATTTCTTGTAGGTGGCCATTTGTGGGTTCGTCTCTGTCGGATGGAAAGAAAGAAAGAAATAATAAATGAATAGATGAATAGATCTTCTCTTTTCATCCGTCTTATCCATACTCACTCTATCCATCTATCTCTCCCTTAGTCACTCTCTTTCCATCTATCTATCCCATAGTCACTCTCGTTTTATGTGTCTTGTCCATAGTATCTTTCTTCCCATTTGTCTTGCCCAATGCCCATAGTCACTCACTTTCCATCTATCTTGTCCATAGTCACTCTCTTTCCATCTGTCTCGTCTATAGTCACTCTCTTTTTATCTGTCTCGTCCATATTATCTTTCTTCCCATTTGTCTTGCCCAATGCCCATAGTCACTCTCTTTCCATCTATCTTGTCCATAGTAACTCTCTTTCCATCTGTCTCGTCTATAGTCACTCTCGTTTTATGTGTCTTGTCCATATTATCTTTCTTCCCATTTGTCTTGCCCAATGCCCATAGTCACTCTCTTTCCATCTACCTTGTCCATAGTCACTCTCTTTCCATAAGTCTCGTCTATAGTCACTCTGTTTCTATCTGTCTTGCCCATAGTCACTCTCTTTCCATCTATCTTGTCCATAGTCACTCTCTTTTCATCTGTCTCGTCTATAGTCACTCTCTTTTTATCTGTCTTGCCCGTAGTCATTCTCTTCCGCTTGTCTTGTCCACAGTCACTCTCTTTCCATCTGTCTTGTCCATAGTCATTCTCTTCCGCTTGTCTTGTCCACAGTCACTCTCTTTCCATCTGTCTTGTCCATAGTCACTCTCTTTTTATATGCCTTGTCCATAGTTACTCTTTGTCCATCTATCTTGTCCATAGTCACTCTATTTTCATCTGTCTCGTCTATAGTCACTCTCTTTCTATCTGTCTTGCCCGTAGTCACTCTCTTTCCATCTGTCTTGTCCATAGTCCATCTCTTTTCATCTGTCTCGTCTATAATCACTCTCTTTCTATCTGTCTTGTCCATAGTCACTCTCTGTCTATCTGTCTTGTCCATAGTCATTCTCTTCCGCTTGTCTTGTCCACAGTCACTCTCTTTCCATTTGTCTTGTCCATAGTCACTCTCTTTTTATATGCCTTGTCCATAGTTACTCTTTGTCCATCTATCTTGTCCGTAGTCCACTCTCGTTCCATCTGTCCTTCTCCGTGTCACTCGCTTTCCATTGCTGCCTGTAGTCCATTCTACGTTCTTCTCTGTTCTATCTGTCCCTTGTGGGCAGGATCACTCTGCTGATACATCGTACATTGTGCCGTAGTCACTCTCTTTCTATCTGCCTTGTCCATAGCCACTTTGTTCCTATTTGCCTTGTCCATAGTCACTCTCTTTCCATATGCCCTGTCCATAGTCACTCTCTTTCTGTCTGCCTTGTCCATAGCCACTTTCACTTCATCCCTCTTGCCGATAGTCACTCTCTTTCTATCTGTCTTGCCTAAAGTCACTCCCTTTCTATCTGTCTTGTCCATTGTCACTCTCTTTCCACATGCTTTGCCCATAGTAACTCTCTTTCTACCTGCCTTGTCCATGGTCACTCTCTTTCTATCTGCGTTGTTCATAGTCACTCTCTTTCCATCTGTCTTGCCCGTAGTTACTCTCTTTCTATAAGTCTTGTCCATAGTCACTCTCCTTCCATCTGCCTTGTCCATAGTCACTTTCTTCCCATCTGTCTTGTTCATAGTCACTCTCTTACCGCTTGTCTCGTCCATAGTCACTCTCTTTCTACCTGCTTTGTCCATAGCCACTCTCTTTCCATCTGTCTTGTTAATAGTCACGCTCTTTTCATCTGTATTGACCATAGTAACTCTCTTTCCATATGTCTTGTCTATAGTCACTCTCCTTCCATATATCGTGTGCATAGTCACTCTCTTTCTATCTGCCTTGTTCAAAGACACAGTCTTTTTATCTGGTTTGTCCATTGTCACTCTCTTTCCGCTTGTCTTGTCCAATCTCTTTCCATCTGCCTTGTCCATAGTCACTCTCTTTCTATTTTCCGTGTTCATAGTCACTCTCATTCTATCGGTCTTGTCCATAGTCACTCTCTTTCCATCTGTCTTGTCCATAGTCACTCTCTTTCTATTTTCCGTGTTCATAGTCACTCTCATTCTATCTGTCTTGTCCATAGTCACTGTCTTTCCATCCATCTTGTCCATAGTCACTCTCTGTTTGTCGTCCATAGTCACTCTCTTTCTATATGTCTTGTCCATTGTCACTATCTTTCCATCTGCTTTGTCCATGGTCACTCTATTTCTATCTGCCTTGTCCAAAGTCACCCTCTTTCTATCTGTCTTGTCCATAGTTACTCTCTTTCTATCTGTCTTGTCCATAGTCACTCTCTTTCCATCTGTCTCGGCCATAGTCACTCTATTTCCATCCATCTTGTCCACAGTCACTCTCTTTCTATATGCCTTGTCCATAGTCACTCTCCTTCCATCAGCCTTGTCCATTGTTACTCTCTTTCTATCTGCCTTGCCCATACTCTTTCTCTTTCCATCTGCCTTGTCCATAGTCACTCTCTTTCCATCTGCCTTGTCCATCGTTACTCTCTTTCTATTTGCCTTGTTTATTGTTACTCTCTTTCTATCTGCCTTGTCCATAGTCACTTTCTTTTTATCTGCCTTGTCCATTGTTACTCTCTTTCTATCTGCCTTGTCCATAGTCACTCTCTTTCTATCTGCCTTGTCCATTGTTACTCTCTTTCTATCTGCCTTGTCCATTGTCACTCTCTTTCTATCTGCCTTGTCCATTGTTACTCTCTTTCTATCTGCCTTGCCCATACTCCTTCTCTTCCATCTGCCTTGCCCATTGTTACTCTCTTTCCATCTGCCTTGCCCATTGTTACTCTCTTTATATCTGCCTTGCCCATTGTTACTCTCTTTCCATCTGCCTTGCCCTTACTCTTTCTCTTCCATCTGCCTTGTCCATTGTTACTCTCTTTCTATCTGCCTTGCCCATACTCTTTCTCAACCATCTGCCTTGCCCATTGTTACTCTCTTTCCATCTGGCTTGCCCATACTCTTTGTCTTCCATCTGCCTTGCCCATTGTTACTCTCTTTCCATCTGCCTTGCCCATACTCTTTCTCTTCCATCTGCCTTGTCCATTGTTACTCTCTTTCCATCTGCCTTGTCCATTGTTACTCTCTTTCTATCTGCCTTGCCCATTGTTACTGTCTTTCTATCTGCCTTGTCCATTGTTACTCTTTTTCTATCTGCCTTGCCCATACTCCTTCTCTTCCATCTGCCTTGTCCATTGTTACTCTTTTTCTATCTGCCTTGCCCATACTCCTTCTCTTCCATCTGCCTTGTCCATTGTTACTCTCTTTCTATCTGCCTTGCCCATTGTTACAGTCTTTCTATCTGCCTTGTCCATTGTTACTCTTTTTCTATCTTCCTTGCCCATACTCCTTCTCTTCCATCTGCCTTGTCCATTGTTACTCTTTTTCTATCTGCCTTGCCCATACCCCTTCTCTTCCATCTGCCTTGCCCATTGTTACTCTCTTTCTATCTGCCTTGCCCATACTCCTTCTCTTCCATCTGCCTTGCCCATTGTTACTCTCTTTCCATCTGCCTTGCCCATACTCTTTCTCTTCCATCTGCCTTGCCCATTGTTACTCTCTTTCCATCTGCCTTGCCCATACTCTTTCTCTTCCATCTGCCTTGCCCATTGTTACTCTCTTTCCATCTGCCTTGCCCATACTCTTTCTCTTCCATATGTCTTGTCCATTGTTACTCTCTTTCTATCTGCCTTGCCCATACTCTTTCTCTTCCATCTGCCTTGCCCATTGTTACTCTATTTCCATCTGCCTTGCCCATACTCTTTCTCTTCCATCTGCCTTGTCCATTGTTACTCTCTTTCTATCTGCCTTGCCCGTACTCTTTCTCTTCCATCTGCCGTGTCCATTGTTACTCTCTTTCCATCTGCCTTGCCCTTTGTTATTCTCTTTCTATCTGCTTTGTCCATTGTTACTCTCTTTCTATCTGCCTTGCCCATATTCTTTCTCTTCCATCTGCCTTGACCATTGTCACTTCTTTCCATTTGTCTTGGCCATAGTCACAGTTATGTTCAATTTCTATTCCGCCATAAAATTACCAACATAAAATGTGTAATATCACAATTCTTTAAAAGTTGAATGAGAACAATTTTTTTTAAGTATCTCTTGTTTGACAAGAATAATCCTAAACGACACTTTCTCTAATTTTTGTGGCGCCACGTTACCAGATGTATAAATATCGTCCAACACACACTGTGAGAGGAATTTCTGTTAGTGTGGTCCTCCGACCCTTTTTAAACGCGACACCACCTGGCGTACCAAACAGCGTGAGCTTCACTGTCAGTTTGTCCAGTGCGAGGGTGAGTGATCAGAGCCTGGTCAGTACAGCAGCAGCACTAGCCAGCTGTCCATTGCTAATGGCGGGTCCGGCTTGGGAAGATGCACGTTTTCTGGGATGCGTTGCTTAGCCTACCTAGGTGGCAAGTGATAGGCCGGCGTCAACACGGGTCAAACATGCGACTGTCTTTACATCTGGTTACATCGTGCTGACATATGTTGACGCCAGCTTATTCCTCGCAAGATCTTGCAAGGTTCCTAGCGTAGGCAACGCTGCCCTGGAGATGATCACCTGGATAAAATGTCTGATTGTTTGTGGGAGCAGCAAAGACATACTGCAATGTGAAAATTCCTTGATGCAGTTGGGAGCCATTCTCAGGTGCAAACTGTCATGAGGGAGAGGACTTGGTCCTTGTACCTGTCTGTGTGCAGCTTGATTTTCTGTCACGATGTTTGTTGTCGGGTGCCAGGAAAGGACTCATAATAGCATCCCAGTCATTAAGGAGTAAAGTGTAGAGTGGTTTGAGACCTATATAATAGATGCTATATCGCTATATGAATTCACACATTTACCGTCATCTGTGCACCATATGTGTGTATGTTTGTAAGTGTCGTTGTGTATGTGTGTGTGTGTGTGTTAGCAAGCAAGCCGCGTACGTGTGCGTGTGTACACGTGCATATTTGAGTGTGTGCGCAAGCAAGTGTATGCAAATATGTGTGTGTGTGTGTGTGTGTGTGTGTGTGTGTGTGTGTGTGTGTAAACGCGTATTTGTATGCATATGTATGAGTGCGTGTATGCAATCGTGTGTGTACGCATATGTGCGAGTGTGTGTATGAACGCGTGTGTGCATGTGTGTGCGTGAGTGTGTGTGCGCGCGTGTGTGTGTGTGTGTGTGTGTGTGTGTGTGTGAGTGTGTGTGTGTGTGAGTGTGTGTCATTGCGCGTCTGTCTGCTTTTCTGTTTTGTGTCCATGTCTTTCTATCTGTCTGTTCCTACGTCCAACCGTCCATCCGTCTGCCCGTCCGTCAGTCCGTTTGTCTATGTCTATGTCTATGTCTATGTCTATGTCTCTGTCTCTGTCTCTGTCTCTGTCTCTGTCTCTGTCTCCGTTTGTCTCTCTCTCTATCTCTATCTCTCTATCTCTCTCTGTGTCTCTGTCTCTGTCTATGTCTATGTCTCTGTATATGTCTCTCTCTCTGTTTATGTCTATGTCTCTGTCTGACTGTCTGTCTGTCTGTCTGTCTATCTGTCTGTCTGTCTGTCTGTCTGTCTGTCTGTCTGTCTGTCTGTACGTCTGTTTGTCGTTTTGTCTGTCTGTCAGTCTGTCTGTCTGTCTGTCTGTCTGTCTGTCTGTCTGTCTGTCTGTCTGTCTGTCTGTCTGTCTGTCTCTGTCTCTCTCACTCTTTCTCTCTCTTTCTCTCTCTTTCTCTCTCTCTGTTTCTCTCTCTCTTTCTCTTTCTCTCTCTCTCACTCTCTCTCTCTCTCGTTCTCTCTTTCTTCTTCTCTCGCTCGCTTGATTGAATGCTCGCTCGCTATCTATATCTGTCTTTGCCTCTATCCATGTTCAGTATGTTGGTCTCTCTGACCTCTTGTCGTCGTCTTCATTCTATGTTTTTCACTAGTTGCAGTTCTCTGTGAACATCTGCCTCTCTCTTCTCTATCATTCGCACTGAGAAACTTGTACTTACACGTTGCAGAAGTGAAAACCACACACAGAACAGGAGTTGCTTGAATTCGTTGTCCATCAAAGTCAAGCAAAAATGATAGTGTCGATTCCACGGGAAGTGACGTCATTTGCCTGTGACGTTGCCTCTCTGACGTCCTTGAACCTTGTGAGTGGTCATTCTGACGGAGAAGGCGGATTTTCATGTATTTTGGGGGCGGGGGGGGGGGGGGGGGGGGGGGGGGGGGGGGGGGGGTGTTGTAAAAACCAACGGCAGAGCGTACAGTCAGTAATTATCCCTCCAGGTTTACTGGAGGTCCTACAGACTTTATCTGTCTGTGCGTCTGTCCCGACTTCACGGCCGATTTCTCAAAAACTACTGGACGGATTTTTTTGACATTTTGCACACTAACTGGAAGTTAGATCCGATTGAATGTGTCAAATTTTCAGAATCGAAGCTTGAAAATAAAGTGTTTTTTAAGGTCGTAAACTCGAAAGCGTCTCCCCAAATAGTTGATTGACGGAATGGCAAAATTGCGAAATGTGTGACGTCATCAATACCGTGACATAATTTATTGTGTATCTCTGCCTGTCAGGCCCTACTTAACGGGTGATTTCTCAAAAACTATTGGACGGATTTTCCTTGGAATTTTGCACACTTACTGGAAGTTAGGTCCGATTGAAAGTGTCAAATTTTTAGAATCAAGGTATGAAAAGAAAGTGATTTAGTTTGGTCGTAAACTCGAAAGCAACCCCTCAAAATCGATTGTTGTAAGAGCCTAATCGAGTCAAAGAGAGTTATCTTTTCCTCAGTTCAGTTCAGTTCAGTCAAAGACCATACATTACTAAGACCGCGCACTCGGCTATTTTTGCACTATGCAAAGCGAGGCACGAATTTGGACACGTTGCATTGTCTTTGTCATCACAGTTTTTACCAAATTAAACATTTTTAACAACAGTATTTTCTCCTGAGATTCAACAGTGAAAGGAATCTTGTGCATCACAAATTCCAATTTCCTTTTTTTCTGTTCTTCTCGCGTTTATCATTGTATGCTGCTTGATCGTCTGCTGCTCAGCGCGCAGATCATAATTATGCGTCCGGTGTTTATTTCTTTATTAAGACCAGCTTGTTAGGAACGTGCTTTTCCATGGAGAAAATTGTGTTTAGATGTTTTACGAGAGATATAGTTTACTGTCACCTTGACCCTTTTCCCAGCTTTAATGTGGGAATTTCATTATAGTGTGTACACTCGCTTCTACACGCACTTGCATTCTTCTATTCATACACTAAAATTTATTCCTCATGCACGTGGCATAATCTATACAACACATCTCACACAAGCGCTCTGGGGGAGACACGCGAAAATGGGGAGAACGCTCTGTTGGAAATCTCGCTAAAATCAGCCGAGTGTGCGGTCTTAGTAATGTGTGGTCTTTGATTCAGTCTCTCAACCCTGAGATGGGTTGTTGAGGCACCAATGATGACTTTCAGACAATCTTCCTCCATCGATCTCTATCCTCTGTGGCTGGTTGTGAGTCAGCAAAGGTCAAGCCTGTCCACTCTTTCATGTTGTCTTCCCATCTCTTTCTCTGCCTGCCTCTCCTTCTCCCACCTGGTATGCGTACGGTACCTTGCAGGATGGTCTTGGCCAGCCCACTGCCTCTTGACACGTGACCGTACCACTTCAGCTTTCTGCTTTTCACGATCAAGAGCAATTGCTCTACTGATCCTGTGCTGACTTCCTAATTCGTGACATGGTCTTTATATGAGATGTTCAAAATCTTGTGGTGGTTTACGGAAACGAACGTTATAAATGCTTTACAAACACTCAGCCATATCAGTTTTCAATGGCACATTTAGTAGAGCATTGAACCTATGGTCATGCGTGACCAGGTTCGATTCTGCGCTGAAACTTTTAATCTCTCTCTTTTTTCGAGAGGTTGTGGTTTCGAACCCAACCTGGTTTTTTGTGTTTGTGTGTGTGTGTGTGTTTTTCCCCCCTCTTTTCTCGAGAGGTTGCAGGTTCGAACCCAATTTTTATATATATGCCAAAACCTGGAGGTTTAGCGCCAGCGCTTTTTGTCTGTCTGTCTGTCTGTCTGTCTGTCTGTCTGTCTGTCTGTCTGTCTGTCTGTCTGTCTGTCTGTCTGTCTGTCTGTCAGTCTGTCTGTCTGTCTGTCTGTTTGTCTGTCTGTCTGTCTGTTTGTCTGTCCCGACTAAAGGCTGAATTCTCAAAAACTACTTGACGGATTTCCTTGACATTTTGCACACTTACTGGAAGTTAGGTCCGATTGAATGTATCGAATTTTCAGAATCGAGGTTGGAAAAGAAATGGACTTATGTACGTCGTAAACTCGAACACACCATCGAGTCAAACAGAATCATCTTTTCCTACTTTCGCAAAACAATGAGTAGAGTAGAGTAGAGTAGAGTAGATTCTTTGGCCTCTGTAGGCGTCTAGGGCCTGTTGCCGATTCTGATGGTTCTCTGTCTGTATTTGCATTGCCCTTACGGATACTGGTTTTCTGACCAGGCCTAGTGTTACGAGTTAGGTTCAAATTATTAATTTAATAATTCTGGATCATTTTTGTCTAGGGGTACTTCCACAAACCTACTCCCACACTTCCACTCTCTCACTCAAATAGAGAATAGAACAAGTCTGAAATGAGAGATGGGACCACAAAATCACAAATCAAAAGCTTTAATTTCCTTACAATCAAAAATAGATGATGAGCGATGATCGCTATAATTAATTACTAATAATAGTAATTATGCAACAAATAATCTAAATTCCCAATCCCAAACAATATGACTAATGATCTGCCAAACCAGTGTGGATACTTAGCTGCAGAGACGAAACTCCAGGGCTCGTGGTTTGCGTGCGGCGACGGGTTGAGGTAAGAGAGGGGAAAGGGGGGGGGGGGGGATATTTGTTATCCGGTGCACTAGACGTACTCACATACACATCAACGAAAACTTTTGGAAGTGGGGTTGAACTTCCACCCCAGTAGACTTGTCCTGCAAAAAACAGGCTCTCTCTAGCCTGCGGGTACAGGTGAAGATAATTCCTCCCTAGGACGAGGCGACTTGGGTAATCTTCAAGTGCCTCCCGTTGCTGACTCAGGAGAAGAGCTGACAGATGACTTTGGCGGGCAGGCTGAGCAAGACAAGAGCAGCAGCAGACAGGAGTTTTTCTCGCTCTAGCTATTTCGGGCATGGACTCGGAACAGGCAGCATGTGCTCGGGACAGGCTACAAGCTTCTTGGCTTCACTCTTTCCTCCAGTGACGATGGGTGGACAGAATTTCAGCGTGTCCAACTTTCATCTTCATACAGCTGATGCCTCATGGAAAAAGTTCTAGAACAGGGCGCTATACCTACGTGGGTCTGTTCGATAAAAATATTGATTCCAGCGCCCAGGAATTGCATTGCATGGATACTTTATACGTGCTCAAAAATCCTCAATCTTTTCTGTCCAATCACGACACCGATGAGAGATCTCGAGTCACGATCTCACTCAATCAACCAATCACCGTTCAGTCATATATATATCACTTGCAGTCACATGTCTTAATGGTCATTTCTGATTGCTCCCTCCAAGCAAACAACTTCATTAGACAGTTCTCTCGAAGATTCCATGTGGAGTGGTTAAAGTGAAATCATTAACCAATAAATGATTAATTCTCAATTAAAACATGTCATTAACCAATTCTTTCATCAGGCAAGAGTCAGGATGTATTCACTTCTGGCCTCTCCCAATTCCATAACTAAACAGGGTACATTTCCACACCTGCACCGGTTTGGCAGATTTTCCCCACAATACAATACGGTTTGGCAGATCGCTAACTCGTCCCAGTGTTTAAGCAATAACAAAGCAGCAGCACACCTAGTTTTTTTCACTTGTGAAAAAATAAAAAAAGAAAGCTTATACGCGAAGATTATTGACGTTGACGGGTTAGATCCGTATGAAACACCAAACAGTTTGTGGTCTGTCGACGGAAACCAGTTGCCGGACATAAACCACGCCAGGATTGTACAATACTTTGTGCTGGGCAAAAGTACGAGAATTTGGCAGCCTTTAAAAGCTTGGGAGCTTACAGGACTTTCGTCTGTGTTAATATTAATAATAATAATAATAATAATAATAATAATAATAATAATAATAATAATAATAATAATAATAATAATAATAATAATAATAGTAATAATACAGACTATTTGTACGCACATACCTTCCCTAATAGGCAAGCTCATGGCGTTTACAATGAAAAAGTCCACACTCATACAAAGCATCCCAACGCTTGCACACTGTACAGTTGAAATAAAGAAAAATGAAATACAATACAATTAATTAAATAGCAAGCAATAAACAAAACACGAAACATAAAAGAGGCGCCTTGTGAAGCACTTCACTGCTCATCAGGAAAGACTGACAGGAACAGGTGCGAGTAGTGCGAAGCTACAAACCAGATGGCTGTCAGAACACAGTAGTTTCAGCAAAGGTAAATGGTCTGACATAAACTTATTTTGTTTACTCCCAGGGTAAAATCTCATCTCACACCTTCCTATTTTAGGGTCACTTGTAAGTTGTCGCTGCGAACGCTATAAAATCTGAACAAAAACTCAGGCACACCAGATCTCCAATGACACGATTGGTAGAGCGTTGGTATCTTGGTCATGCGTGACCAGGTTCAATTCTCCGCTGAAACTTTTTTTCCTCTCTTTTGTCAAGAGGTTGTGGGTTTGAACCCGACCTGGTTTTTTGTGTTTGTGTGTGTGTGAATGTGTGTATGTTTTCCCCCCTCTTTTCTTGAGAGGTTGCGGGTTCGAACCTGATCTTCTTTTTTTGAATGCCAAAACCTGGAGGTTTAGCGCCAGTGGATTTTATCTGTCTGTCTGTCTGTCCCGACTTAACGGCTGATTTCTCAAAAACTACTGGACGGATTTCCTTGACATTTTGCACACTTACTGGAAGTTAGGTCCTATTAAAAATGTCAAATTTTCAGAATCAAGGTTTGAAATAAAAGTTGATTCTTAAGGTCGTAAACTCAAAAGCACCTCCCTAATATGTCATTTGACGGAATGGCGAAATGCAGAATGTGTGACGTCATCATTTGACGGCGAATAACATGACGTAATTTTATCTGTACGTCTGTCCATCTGTCCCGACTTAACGGCTGATTTCTCAAATACTACGGGACGGATTTCCTTGACATTTTGCACACTTACTGGAAGTTAGGTCCGATTAAATGTATTAAATTTTCAGAATCGAGGTTTGAAAAGAAAGTGATTTATTTAGGTCGTAAACTCGGAAAAAACAACAACTCACATGTCAGTTGACAGAATAGCGGAATGCGTAGCTTAATCGAAATCGAGTCAAGCAGAGTTATCTTTTCCTACTTTCAACCTACTTTTAGCAAAACAATGGCTTACAACGGTTAGTTATACCCACTTTGCCGTAGTAGCAGACTTTATTGCTTGTAGAACGACGGTAGCAGTACCACACACATCACCTCATTCCTATACAGTGTGTGAGTGAATGAGTACGAATGCACATGTATGGGGTTAACATCTATAATACATCTCCTCCTCTGTGTGACTGTGTGAGTGTTAATTCAGCGTCTATGGCATGCTAAAGCAAAACAAAACATGTCATACTAGGAGCTTCCTGAACCTATCCATCATGTTTAAAATATATGGTCGATTGTTTCGTGAGCCGATAGCTTACAAGGGGGTTTACGGAAAAGACGTTATAAATGCTTTAAAAACACTTTGTCATATCAATTCTCTAATGGCTCAGCTGTTAGAGCGTTGGACTCTTGCTCATGCATGACCAGGTTCGATTCTGCGCTGAAACTTTTTTTTTCTTCTCTTTTTTCAAGAGGTTGTCAAACCCAACCTGGTTGTTTGTGTTTTTGTGTGTGTGTGTTTTTCCCCCCTTTTTTCTGGAGGGGTTGCGGGTTCCAACCCCCCCCCTATATATATATATATATATATATATATATATATATATATATATATATATATATATATATTTAAATATGCCTAAACCTGGAGGTTCAGCGCCAGCTGTTTTTATTAATCCGTTATGCGATTGTCAGTTTTACACAGACTACAGATGACCAGAAGTACTGCTTGTTACATGAAGAATGCTTGGTCTTTGTTTTCAGCGTGGAAAGTACGGATAATGTGAGACAGACAGTTCAGAAATACAGTCGGAACATTTCAGGATTCTTTTCAATGCTTATCGCTCTTTCGACGTGCCATCCATCCTCCGTATTGCTCAGCAAACCGTCAAGGCTGAATTGGATGAGTTGCTTACCATCGAAGTACTCAAGAAGGCAACGGAACAGCTGAAACCTTGCAAAGCTGCCGGAGTTGACGGAATCCCGCCTGAGATATGGAAGCATGGCGGTCCAGCACTGTTAGAGAAACTGCACAGCCTAGTTGTATGTTGCTGGGAACAGGGCAGTCTTCCTCAAGACCTCCGAGATGCAGTAATCATCACCCTGAACAAGAACAAAGGCGAGAAGTAAGATACTTTCGAAACCCATTTCCCCATTACACAGCACAGGAGACAAAAACGAAAGGGCGTCATGCTAGACCCTGGCCGGATCTTCCTCTGCGGCCGCTGCGGTCAGGTTTGCCGGTCCCGCATCGGCCTCTACAGCCAGCAACGTGTCTGTGGTGGACGTGGACAGCAGCGTCGACTCATCTTCGTTCGCGAAGCAACGCCATAGGAGTAGCTGCATGCAGTCTCCGAAATTCCCCCCACCCCTCTTGCTCATGCCGGAAAATGTTGTTTTACTGCATTTAACTAAATGTGTCAAGGGTGCTGCTCTCCGGTACTTTTTTGGGTGTAAGTTTCGGGAAATTTTATCGCATTATGAAAATGTGTATTCTCTCTATACGGATGGTTTTAAAGACGGGGATCGTGTGGCGGCAGCTAATGTCGCCCACGACTCTGTCTTTCGCTTTCGTCTACCGGATGGGATTTTGATCTACTCCGCAAAGCTAAGTGCCATTGAGGCCGCTCTTGACTTCATCCAGAGCAAGAGATTGCCACAAGTTCTTATAATCTCTGATCGCTTTCGGCCTTACAGGTTTTGCGTGGTGGAGATATATCCAATCCTTATTTGTTCGTTATCTTTAACCACCTTTGCCAGCTATGGCGCGGGAGTACCGATGTCGCTTTTTGCTGGGTTCCGAGCCAAATGGGCATCCCGGGGAAGGAGAAAGCAGATCAGGCTGCCAAGGCTGCTCTCTCCTTTCCCCAATCCCCGGGCAGGATCTCGGCGGGTGACCTGGTACCCAGTATAACGAAATACATGTTTAAGCTATGTCAGGCCGACTGCGGGGGGGGGGGGGGGGGGCAGTGAACATAACAAACTCCATGAAATCACCGATGTGTGGGGTGAGCGCCTCTCTCCCATATCACTCGCCAGAAGAGAAGAGGTTGTGCTCTGTCGTTCCCGGATCTGTCATTCTGTTCTGACTCACTCGTATTTGTTGCGGTCGGAGCCTCCACCGGAGTGTCGTGCCTGCCAGTGAAAGCTCACCATACGGCACGTTCTGGTGGAGAGTCTCCGACTTGCTCATCTACGGAGTGGGTCAATCAGTTTCTGAGAATTTTGTAAGGATCCTCATGCTGTATTGCAATTCTTCAAAGATTCGGGGTTTTATTCTCGTTATTGAGTCATACTATGTCTTTATTGTTTTTCGAGATTTCTCAATTTACCTCTTTTGAGGAAAACTTCCTATTCATACTTTTATCTCGTTGAACTACGCTACAGCCTTGTGTGGCCTGCACGGCTGATGGGCCCTTGGGCTCCATCCATCCATCCATAACTCCTTCGTAGGAGATGACCAAGCAAATCGAGATCGAATTATTCTCTAAAGGCTCTCGTGATTTTCCGTGCTAGGAGGTCTTACTTAGCTCACGCAGGGATCAGTAGACCTCGAACCTATCCCAAAGTTCCGAGAGTGTTTAGTGTGATTGTGGAGTGAAACGCACCAGAATTCACTGTCGTAGGGCATTTTTTATGTATTGAGAAAAGTGGGTGCTTATCAATGGTGTGGCCTTATATAACCTACAAGGCGGATAGGCCCTTAGACCCCACCCTTCCATCCATCTCCCCATCCGTCACCCAACTTACTTACTGATTTACTGCGCTTTACGCCGGGTGGCGTGTAGGGCAGCAACAAAGGTTCTCCACTGTTGTCGGTCGATTGCAAGCCTTTCCAGGATCTCCCGTTCCACTGTGCGTCTCCAAGTCTGCTTGGGTCTCCCGCGCTTTCTCTTGCCTTCTGGGGTCCATTGGAGTGCCACTTTCGGAATGGAATCGTTGTCCATCCTCAGTACATGGCCAATCCATCTCCATCTGCTCTTGGTTATGAGCGTTTCCATGACTGCTATGTTGCATCCCTCACCCAAGCATGCCCACAACCCATCCCCACCCCACCGGAGATCCAGACTCTTTTCCATACATTTTCACTTCCATTCTTCTCTCTGAGTCTGCACCCAATTTGCTTGGAGTAAAATATTACATTCTCTGTTGCAGCATGTCATAGCCACTGGCGGAGATGATAGTGATCGTGGTGTTATTATTCTTATTGATATTGCTGCTGTTTCAGTTTTTGTTGTACTTGTCGTCGTCATGTAGAGCAGTCTATAGATAGATACAAAAATGAAACTTGAAACACAGTTACTTTAAGACCGTGATAACCAAACAATATTCATATACAACAGCGCACCCGCTCAACAGTAAGAAAAACGGCCCTTACGAATCACATGCTTGACCTTGACCTTTACATGACCTTGACCCTTACGTCACCATGATCTTCAGGTGACCTTCAATGTCAAGGTCAAACAACTAAACCTAGCAATGACATCATACACTAAGAACAAGGTCAAGGTCATCCAAGGCCATGCAACACAAAGCTGGTAATTCACGAGATAGGAAGCACAATGGTGCTTATTGGCACTTTCTACCATGAGATATGGTCACTTTTAGTGGTTCACTACCCCATGTTGGTCACATTTCATAAGGGTCAAAGTGACCTTGACCTTGATGATATGTGACCAAATGTGTCTCATGATGAAAGTATAACATGTGTACTACAATATTATGAAGTTTGGAAGAGTTATCTTCCATAGTTCAGGGTCAAGGTCACTTCAAAATATGTATACAATCCAACTTTAAAGAGCCCCTGTGACCTTGACCTTGAAGCAAGGTCAAGTCACTATGTATGTTTTTGTACGCCTTGTCATCCTACACCATCATGCCAAATTGGGTGTTGATAGACTTAATAGTCTCCGAGAAAAATCCAACGTTAAAGTTTTTTTACGGATGACATAACGCCCGGACTCTCGGTCTGCGTGGACGCCCGCACGGACGACGCACGGACGGACAACAAGACTGATCTATTATGAAAGTATAACATGTGTACTACAATTTTGTGATGTTTGGAAGAGTTATCTTCCATAGTTTAGGGTCAATGTCACTTCAAAATAAGTATAGAATCAAACTTTAAAGAGCTTCTGTGACCTTGACCATGAAGCAAGGCCAATGAAACTGGTATCAATAGATAGGGATTACTTTTCCCTATTCACCATATGTAGGTCAGGTATCCAATCTAAAAAAATTTCAGAGAAAATTGGGAAAATGTGAAAAATGGCTGTTTTTTTAGACAACATTTACGGCCCCTGCGACCTTGACCTTGCAGCAAGGTCAGATCATTATAACCTTTTTTGACGCCTTGTCATCATTCACCATTATGCCAAATTGGGTGTTGATAGACGTAATAGGTATTGAGAAAAATCCAA
>JAWQFJ010018583.1:0-17500 GCA_034096865.1 Theodoxus fluviatilis
AGTAGGCTAGCAGAGGTGAGGACAGGGGAGGAAGTAGGGCCAGCAGAGGTGAGGACAGGCGAGGAAGTAGGGCCAGCAGAGATGAGGAGTCGAGGAAGTAGGGGCAGCAGAGATGAAGACAGGCGAGGAAGTAGGGCCAGCAGAGATGAGGAGTCAAGGAAGTAGGGCTAGCAGAGGTGAGGACAGGCGAGGAAGTAGGGCCAGCAGAGATGAGGACAGGCGAGGAAGTAGGGCCAGCAGAGATGAGGACAGGCGAGGAAGTAGGGCCAGCAGAGATGAGGACAGGCGAGGAAGTAGGGCCAGCAGAGATGAGGAGTCGAGGAAGTAGGGGCAGCAGAGATGAGGACAGGCGAGGAAGTAGGGCCAGCAGAGATGAGGAGTCAAGGAAGTAGGGCTAGCAGAGGTGAGGACAGGCGAGGAAGTAGGGCCAGCAGAGGTGAGGACAGGCGAGGAAGTAGGGCCAGCAGAGATGAGGAGTCGAGGAAGTAGGGGCAGCAGAGATGAAGACAGGCGAGGAAGTAGGGCCAGCAGAGATGAGGAGTCAAGGAAGTAGGGCTAGCAGAGGTGAGGACAGGCGAGGAAGTAGGGCCAGCAGAGATGAGGACAGGCGAGGAAGTAGGGCCAGCAGAGATGAGGAGTCGAGGAAGTAGGGGCAGCAGAGATGAGGACAGGCGAGGAAGTAGGGCCAGCAGAGATGAGGAGTCAAGGAAGTAGGGCTAGCAGAGGTGAGGACAGGCGAGGAAGTAGGGCCAGCAGAGGTGAGGACAGGCGAGGAAGTAGGACCAGCAGAGGTGAGGACAGGCGAGGAAGTAGGGCCAGCAGAGATGAGGACAGGCGAGGATGTAGGGCCAGCAGAGGTGAGGAGTCAAGGAAGTAGGGCCAGCAGAGGTGAGGACAGGCGAGGAAGTAGGGCCAGCAGAGGTGAGGACAGGCGAGGAAGTAGGGCCAGCAGAGGTGAGGACAGGCGAGGAAGTAGGGCCAGCAGAGGTGAGGACAGGCGAGGAAGTAGGGCCAGCAGAGGTGAGGACAGGCGAGGAAGTAGGGCCAGCAGAGGTGAGGACAGGCGAGGAAGTAGGCCAGCAGAGGTGAGGACAGGCGAGGAAGTAGGGCCAGCAGAGGTGAGGACAGGCGAGGAAGTAGGGCCAGCAGAGGTGAGGACAGGCGAGGAAGTAGGGCCAGCAGAGATGAGGACAGGCGAGGAAGTAGGGGCAGCAGAGATGAGGACAGGCGAGGAAGTAGGGCCAGCAGAGGTGAGGACAGGCGAGGAAGTAGGGCCAGCAGAGATGAGGACAGGCGAGGAAGTAGGACCAGCAGAGGTGAGGACAGGCGAGGAAGTAGGGCCAGCAGAGATGAGGACAGGCGAGGAAGTAGGGCCAGCAGAGATGAGGACAGGCGAGGAAGTAGGGCCAGCAGAGATGAGGACAGGCGAGGAAGTAGGGCCAGCAGAGGTGAGGACAGGCGAGGAAGTAGGGCCAGCAGAGGTGAGGACAGGCGAGGAAGTAGGGCCAGCAGAGATGAGGACAGGCGAGGAAGTAGGGCCAGCAGAGGTGAGGACAGGCGAGGAAGTAGGGCCAGCAGAGGTGAGGACAGGCGAGGAAGTAGGGCCAGCAGAGATGAGGACAGGCGAGGAAGTAGGGCCAGCAGAGGTGAGGACAGGCGAGGAAGTAGGGCCAGCAGAGATGAGGACAGGCGAGGAAGTAGGGCCAGCAGAGGTGAGGACAGGCGAGGATGTAGGGCCAGCAGAGGTGAGGACAGGCGAGGATGTAGGGGCAGCAGAGGTGAGGACAGGCGAGGAAGTAGGGCCAGCAGAGATGAGGACAGGCGAGGAAGTAGGGCCAGCAGAGGTGAGGACAGGCGAGGATGTAGGGCAGCAGAGGTGAGGACAGGCGAGGAAGTAGGGCCAGCAGAGATGAGGACAGGCGAGGAAGTAGGGCCAGCAGAGGTGAGGACAGGCGAGGAAGTAGGACCAGCAGAGATGAGGGCAGGCGAGGAAGTAGGGCCAGCAGAGGTGAGGACAGGCGAGGATGTAGGGGCAGCAGAGGTGAGGACAGGCGAGGAAGTAGGGCCAGCAGAGATGAGGACAGGCGAGGAAGTAGGGCCAGCAGAGGTGAGGACAGGCGAGGATGTAGGGGCAGCAGAGGTGAGGACAGGCGAGGAAGTAGGGCCAGCAGAGATGAGGACAGGCGAGGAAGTAGGACCAGCAGAGGTGAGGACAGGTGAGGAAGTAGGGCCAGCAGAGATGAGGACAGGCGAGGAAGTAGGGCCAGCAGAGATGAGGACAGGCGAGGAAGTAGGGCCAGCAGAGATGAGGACAGGCGAGGAAGTAGGGCCAGCAGAGGTGAGGACAGGCGAGGAAGTAGGGCTAGCAGAGATGAGGACAGGCGAGGAAGTAGGGCCAGCAGAGATGAGGACAGGCGAGGAAGTAGGGCCAGCAGAGATGAGGACAGGCGAGGAAGTAGGGCCAGCAGAGATGAGGACAGGCGAGGAAGTAGGGCCAGCAGAGATGAGGACAGGCGAGGAAGTAGGACCAGCAGAGATGAGGACAGGCGAGGAAGTAGGGCCAGCAGAGATGAGGACAGGCGAGGAAGTAGGGCCAGCAGAGATGAGGACAGGCGAGGAAGTAGGGCCAGCAGAGATGAGGACAGGCGAGGAAGTAGGGCCAGCAGAGATGAGGACAGGCGAGGAAGTAGGGCCAGCAGAGGTGAGGACAGGCGAGGAAGTAGGGCCAGCAGAGATGAGGACAGGCGAGGAAGTAGGGCCAGCAGAGGTGAGGAGTCGAGGAAGTAGAGCCAGCAGAGGTGAGGACAGGCGAGGAAGTAGGGCCAGCAGAGGTGAGGACAGGCGAGGAAGTAGGGCCAGCAGAGGTGAGGAGTCGAGGAAGTAGGGCCAGCAGAGGTGAGGACAGGCGAGGAAGTAGGGCCAGCAGAGATGAGGACAGGCGAGGAAGTAGGGCCAGCAGAGATGAGGACAGGCGAGGAAGTAGGGCCAGCAGAGATGAGGACAGGCGAGGAAGTAGGGCCAGCAGAGGTGAGGACAGGCGAGGAAGTAGGGCCAGCAGAGGTGAGGACAGGCGAGGAAGTAGGGCCAGCAGAGATGAGGACAGGCGAGGAAGTAGGGCCAGCAGAGGTGAGGACAGGCGAGGAAGTAGGGCCAGCAGAGGTGAGGACAGGCGAGGAAGTAGGGCCAGCAGAGGTGAGGACAGGCGAGGAAGTAGAGCCAGCAGAGGTGAGGACAGGCGAGGAAGTAGGACCAGCAGAGATGAGGACAGGCGAGGAAGTAGGGCCAGCAGAGATGAGGACAGGCGAGGAAGTATGGCCAGCAGAGATGAGGACAGGCGAGGAAGTAGGACCAGCAGAGATGAGGACAGGCGAGGAAGTAGGGCCAGCAGAGATGAGGACAGGCGAGGAAGTAGGGCCAGCAGAGGTGAGGACAGGCGAGGAAGTAGGGCCAGCAGAGATGAGGACAGGCGAGGAAGTAGGGGCAGCAGAGATGAGGACAGGCGAGGAAGTAGGGCCAGCAGAGGTGAGGACAGGCGAGGAAGTAGGGCCAGCAGAGATGAGGACAGGCGAGGAAGTAGGGGCAGCAGAGATGAGGACAGGCGAGGAAGTAGGGCCAGCAGAGGTGAGGAGTCGAGGAAGTAGGGCCAGCAGAGGTGAGGACAGGCGAGGAAGTAGGGCCAGCAGAGATGAGGACAGGCGAGGAAGTAGGGCCAGCAGAGATGAGGACAGGCGAGGAAGTAGGGCCAGCAGAGGTGAGGACAGGCGAGGAAGTAGGACCAGCAGAGGTGAGGACAGGCGAGGAAGTAGGGCCAGCAGAGGTGAGGACAGGCGAGGAAGTAGGACCAGCAGAGAACAGGACAGGCGAGGAAGTAGGACCAGCAGAGGTGAGGACAGGCGAGGAAGTAGGGCCAGCAGAGATGAGGACAGGCGAGGAAGTAGGGCCAGCAGAGGTGAGGACAGGCGAGGAAGTAGGGCCAGCAGAGGTGAGGACAGGCGAGGAAGTAGGGCCAGCAGAGATGAGGACAGGCGAGGAAGTAGGGCCAGCAGAGATGAGGCGAGGAAGTAGGGCCAGCAGAGATGAGGACAGGCGAGGAAGTAGGGCTAGCAGAGGTGAGGACAGGCGAGGAAGTAGGGCCAGCAGAGGTGAGGACAGGCGAGGAAGTAGGGCCAGCAGAGATGAGGACAGGCGAGGAAGTAGGGCCAGCAGAGATGAGGACAGGCGAGGAAGTAGGGCCAGCAGAGGTGAGGACAGGCGAGGAAGTAGGGCTAGCAGAGGTGAGGACAGGCGAGGAAGTAGGGCCAGCAGAGATGAGGACAGGCGAGGAAGTAGGGGCAGCAGAGATGAGGACATGCGAGGATGTAGGGGCAGCAGAGATGAGGACATGCGAGGAAGTAGGGCCAGCAGAGGTGAGGACAGGCGAGGAGGTAGGGCCAGCAGAGGTGAGGACAGGCGAGGAAGTAGGGCCAGCAGAGGTGAGGACAGGCGAGGAGGTAGGGCCAGAAGAGGTGAGGACAGGCGAGGACAAGGGAGGAAGTGTCGGCACCGTTGTGCCCTCTCCTGGGCACGGAGTCCAGGAAGGGAGGTGGTCAGGCAGACCCTCTTTCCCCCCTTTTGCTTTCCCCCTCCTCAGCACCTTCCTTTCCTTCTCCGTCCACAACTCCCCTTCCTGCCTGATCGATGGCTGCGGGTCGATGGCCTATCGATTTATCGGCACTGCGCTGCCTAGCCGCGGCAGGGAGGCCACGGCTGCGGCGATCGCCGTCTCCTAGGGGAGGTAATCGAAGCCAGACTTCACGGCTCCGTGTCGTCAGCCCGGAAGTAGTCCGGCAGTCGATTCTCTCTCAGCCAGAGTTCTCCCCCTTACCGCTGGGCGATTCCTCCAGTCACGTGACAAAACAGAGAAAAGTTTTCTGGCGGGAAAGTTTGAAGTGGTAGACAACGTGTTGTTATTTTTGGGAATAAACAGAATGACAAAAAAAAAAATTGCTGTTGTGTTTTGATGAATTTGATATCTGTTCATTAGTTTGTCCATGAATATCAGTTTCTGTATTATCATGTGGATTCTTATGTATGTAACAAGTTCGCATCTCTGCAATGAATGACCGTGTATGTTATTCGCAAGAAAAAAAGTCACGCACGAAACTTTCTCAGTAACCATGGAAACTTTGGGCAGTGATGGTAATGATTTTGAATAAGGGAAAGTCATGAAACTCAATTCAGCAAGCGCCATATTGAAATGGATTTTACGGGAGACGTTGCGGTTTACTAGATAGGTATCTACATCTCTGACAGCGCACTTTTAACTAATGGCACTGCAGTTCCCTAGTGCTGCACGAGGATGATGACGATGCCAGTACGGGAATGGTCAAGTCTCGGCACCCGTGTGCAGGGAGTACGAGAGGCTCGCACAAAGAGTGGTGGTTGTTGTGATGAGTCGAGGGTGAAGGCTTAGAAAGGGGGCTGGGGGTTTGGGGAGGGGTGGATGGGTGTGGGAGTGGGTGCGGGATGGAAGGGGAGGGGGTTAGGAAAGGATGGAAAGGGATACGATGCGATAAAGGGATTGGGGGGGGGGGAGGGGAGATACGGAGGGGAGTGAGAGGGGATATGAGGAGGCGAGAGTTGGTAGCACGGAAACGAGGCAAAGCAGACGCGCAGGCGCACTATCGACCCTGCACAGATCAAAAGCGCCGCCCTGGTGGCGGAAGGAAGCGAGCTGGAGCCAATCTGGACCAATCAGACGCCAGCCGCGGGTCCCCACTCCAATCTGGCGGCGAAGGCCGGGGCAAAGTGGAGCAGAAAATGAGAGAGCTTCTTGACCGCTGGCCAGCAGACAGTGAAGCAGACTGACCACAGTCCTGACCGCCCAGGCAGTCTTTGAAGTGGCACGGAAGGGGACTGACCATGTGGCCCCAGGTCTTTGAGAGTGCCGCCTCCTCCCTGGAGACTCCTGGCCATGTGGTCGTCATGAGTGGGGCCCGCAGTAAACAGACTCCACACCGCGCAGTTGGACAATCCCTACAACCATAGCCAGGCTGCTGATGAGGACGATAGCAGTGGGTGTGTAGAGTTTTTGTACAAGTGTCCCAGATTGTGTTTGTGTATTTGTTTGTGTGTCCTAGAAACAGGGTGGGTGGGGGTGGATTAACAGATTCCCCCTCCTCCTCTTGCAGATGAGAGAGAGAGAGAGAGAGAGAACGAACGAACGAACGAACGAGTTTATTGAACAGGCCACCGGCCCATTTCAAGTGAACAATGTGCTTACATTTCAATTCCCAAGGAAAACAATTAATCAACGTAAAAACTGTCATGCTCCGTGGACTTCAGAGCTTCTAGTCTGCGCTTGAACGCTTTGTACAGGTACATGCTCGTTGATCTTATAATTTTCATTTCTTTACTGGCCAAGAGAAGTTCTAAGAGGTCATCTCTATTCACATCTGTACAATCAAATATCAAACGTTCTCTCAAGTCCTGTAAGGCAGGACAATGGAGTAAAAAATGTACCTCCGTTTCTACATGCTCCCTGCACAGTGGACAAAGCTCTAGGTTATTACTTTTCATATATCTGTGTTTATGGCTAAATAGATCGGTAATTCCCATCCTAAATCGTATGTAAGCGTCCCTAAATACTTTTTTATCTAGAGCATAGAGATACTGTTCAATTACACAAGACGTTTTAAAAAGTCTGTAGAAGGAGTATCTCTCACTATTCCTAACTTGTGCCTCCCATTCTGTGTAAAATTTGCCGATGAGTTTCTCTCTGATGTTTCTCAAAAACGCTGTCTCATTTGATACCCTCTGATTTGACCATACATCTTCATAGTTGCATTCGAAGAGTAGTTTTCTAACCTTTAAGGCCCAAGAACCTTCGTTGGATGTACACAGCATCATTTGGTATATTTTATAGGGTAACCTGCTTTCATCCATTTTTAAGAGTCTTAACCAGTATCTGATACTGCGTAACTTGGCATTGACCCACAGAGGAAAACGACCGTGTCACCATACACCATAGCATTAGGAGTACGTGATGAAACATTCAAAAAACTTTTGATGGCGTGTAGGTGTACACTCTCTACAGTCTGACATTCATCCATTCCCCAGATTTCAGCCCCATACAAAAGGATCGGCTGAATCTGAGAATCGAATAGTCTAAAGTAGGCCTAAACGTCAGGTGTTACTTGATGAATTTTTCTCAGTGACCTTATCAAAAGTAAAAGGGCAGATTTAGCTCTACCGGCCAAATCATTTTGAGTTACATTTGAGCATAACTTCGCAGATAGCATGTTACCAAGGTACTTGTAATCACTTTGTACTTCTAGTCGTACCTCACCGAGGTATGTCTAGCTAAATGTCCACCCAGTCTGTAGACCACTACTTTAGTTTTTCTGTGCTGCAGTTTTCAGGCAGTTTAATTGATTTTGAAGACCTACTACTGTGTCAGAGAGCAAAGCAACATCGTCTGCAAAGAGGAGAGCACTCAAGACGGGCGTAGTAGGCCGCCAACTTGTGTAAATGTCTCCCCCACCTTGCCCTGTTTTCATCCAGCGGTCTCTCTGTTTCTGTATTTATCTCTGTCTCCGCCACCGTTTGTGTATGTGTGCGTGCGCGTGTGTGTGTGCGAGCGCGTGTGTGTGTGCGTGCGCGCGTGTGTGTGCGCGCGCGAGCGCGTGTGTGTGTATCTCAATTCCGCAGAGAATCAACACCATCCCCACCCACCCACAATAAACAATGTTTAATACAGACATGTTTATTTTTGTGATGAACTCCAGTATATTAAAAAGTATTTTGCCTGAATCATAAATCTCTATTAACATCAAAGTTATAACTTTTATACAGGGTCGTAAAGAAAAGGTGAATAGTCACAGATGAAACACGAAAGGCGACACGTCAACGTTGAATAAGGACCTCCTCACAACGACCATAACATTGTAGGTGATGCTATAATGCAAATGGATGCGATTCGTTTTGTAGAAAATAAGAAAGAAATGTCCGGAATAGACAGTTTACATGATGATACTCTAGCTGTATGCTAAATGCATGTAGAATTTTTGGCGTTATAATAACAAAGAAGAATCAATATCAAAACACCCTCTTATGATATTATCAGACTACAGTATATAAAAGTACAACGTGGTCATGGCGGCATGATTCAAATTATCATGCAAGCCGTGTCCTCTCTCTCACTCTCCTCCTCTCATCCTCTCTCCCTCTCTCTCTCTCTCCTCTCTCTCTCTATCTCCCCTCGCTCTCTCTCTCTCTCTCTCTTTCTCCCTCTCTCTCTCTCTCTCTATCTCTATCTATATATCCATCTATCTCTCTCTCTATCTATCTATCTTATCTATCCTATCTATCTATCTATCTGCTCTATCTATCTTCTATCTATCTATCTATCTATCGTATTATCTATCTTCTACTATCTATCTAATCTATCTAGTCTCCGCCTATCTATGCTATCTATCTTACTATCTATCTATCTATCTATCTATCTATCTATCTATCTACTCTATCGATCTATCCTATCTATTATCTATCTATCTATCTATTGCCTATCTATCTAGTCTATCGATCTATCCTAGTCTATCTTCTATCTATCCTAGCTATCGATCTATCTAATCTAATCTATCTCTCTATCTATCTATCTATCTATCTATCTATCTATCTATCTATCTATCTATCTATCTATCTATCTATCTATCTATCTATCTATCTATCTATCTTTATCTAACATATCTATCTATCTAATCTATCTTCTATCTATCTATCTATCTATTCTATCTATCTTCTCCTATCTATCTATCTATCTATCTATCCATCACTCCATCCATCCATCCATACTATCTATCTATCTATCTATCTATCTATCTATCTATCTATCTATCTATCTATCTATCTATCTATCTATCTATCTATCTATCTATCTATCTATCTATCTATCTATCTATCTATCTATCTATCTATCTATCTATCTACCTATCTATTCTATCTATTCTATCTATCTATCTATCTATCTATCTATCTATCTATCTATCTATCTATCTATCTATCTATCTATCTATCTTCTATCTATCTATCTATCTATCTATCTATCTATCTATCTATCTATCTATCTATCTATCTATCTATCTATCTATCTATCTATCTATCTATCTATCTATCTATCTATCTATCTATCTATCTATCTATCTATCTATCTATCTATCTATCTATCTATCTATCTATCTATCTATCTATCTATCTATCTATCTATCTATCTATCTATCTATCTATCTATCTATCTATCTATCTATCTATCTATCTATCTATCTATCTATCTATCTATCTATCTATCTATCTATCTATCTATCTATCTATCTATCTATCTATCTATCTATCTATCTATCTATCTATCTATCTATCTATCTATCTATCTATCTATCTATCTATCTATCTATCTATCTATCTATCTATCTATCTATCTATCTATCTATCTATCTATCTATCTATCTATCTATCTATCTATCTATCTATCTATCTATCTATCTATCTATCTATCTATCTATCTATCTATCTATCTATCTATCTATCTATCTATCTATCTATCTATCTATCTATCTATCTATCTATCTATCTATCTATCTATCTATCTATCTATCTATCTATCTTCTATCTATCTATCTATCTATCTATCTATCTATCTATCTATCTATCTATCTATCTATCTATCTATCTATCTATCTATCTATCTATCTATCTATCTATCTATCTATCTATCTATCTATCTATCTATCTATCTATCTATCTATCTATCTATCTATCTATCTATCTATCTATCTATCTATCTATCTATCTATCTATCTATCTATCTTCGATCTATCTATCTATCTATCTATCTATCTATCTATCTATCTATCTATCTATCTATCTATCTATCTATCTATCTATCTATCTATCTATCTATCTATCTATCTATCTATCTATCTATCTATCTATCTATCTATCTATCTATCTATCTATCTATCTATCTATCTATCTATCTATCTATCTATCTATCTATCTATCTATCTATCTATCTATCTATCTATCTATCTATCTATCTATCTATCTATCTATCTATCTATCTATCTATCTATCTATCTATCTATCTATCTATCTATCTATCTATCTATCTATCTATCTATCTATCTAGTCTATCTATCTATCTATCTATCTATCTATCTATCTATCTATCTATCTATCTATCTATCTATCTATCTATCTATCTATCTATCTATCTATCTATCTATCTATCTATCTATCTATCTATCTATCTATCTATCTATCTATCTATCTATCTATCTATCTATCTATCTATCTATCTATCTATCTATCTATCTATCTATCTATCTATCTATCTATCTATCTATCTATCTATCTATCTATCTATCTATCTATCTATCTATCTATCTATCTATCTATCTATCTATCTATCTATCTATCTATCTATCTATCTATCTATCTATCTATCTATCTATCTATCTATCTATCTATCTATCTATCTATCTATCTATCTATCTATCTATCTATCTATCTATCTATCTATCTATCTATCTATCTATCTATCTATCTATAATAATAATAATAATAAATCACTTTTATACCGCGCAATACTCCCACACAGTGAGACTCAAAGCGCCTAAAAAAAAGAAAAGAAAAGAAAAAGAAAATAGAAGTAAAAAAAAACACACAATAGGAATGTATATGAAAGTAATATACATCAAGGTAAGAGAAACAAAGATGAAAAGCAGGTGATATAAAACAACACAGCAACACAAACCAGACATTCAGTCAACATTCATACAGACGAAAAAACAAAACAAAACAAACAGTTTATACAGATATGTACAATGCACTAACTGTTCTCAGGAAGCAGTCAGGCCCTAGGGGCACTACACTGAAAAAGCTTTACGGAAATAATGGGTCTTGAGGTTAGATTTGAAGGAAGGAAGAGAAGTGATGCCACGGAGAGATGACGGCAGAGCATTCCAGACAGAAGGTGCTTGAAAGTGAAAGGATCTCTGGCCAAAGGATTTGGTGGTGGTTTTAGGTTTGCAGAGAAGTTTTTCGGAGCCTGAGCGGAGAGAGCGAGAGGGTTGGTAGATCTGAAGAAGAGATGAGAGATAGGGCGGCAGAGTTCCATCAAAGCAACGGAAGGCGAGAGTGGCGAGTTTGTACTGGATCCTGTACTCAACAGGAAGCCAGTGGAGTTTCATGAAAAGAGGGGTAACATGTGTTCTCTTGGATTTTCTGAAAATGAGACGGGCAGCGTTGTTTTGAACCCGCTGAAGGCGAGAGATTTGTTTGGATGGTAGTCCTGCAAGCAGGGAGTTGCAGTAGTCGAGACGGCTTAGAATGAAGGAAGTGACAAGCTGAATGACAGCCTCTTGTGTGAGAAAGCTACGGACAGAGGAGATCTTTCTCAGTTGGAAGTTGCAGGAGCGGCAAATCTGACTGATTTGTTCATGCATTGAGAGTGTTGAGTCAATCAAAACACCCAGATCCCTAACAGACTTTTGAAATGGAATTTCAGTCCCACCCACCTCCAAAAAGTGATCAGAAACAAGAGACAGTGACTTCTGAGAACCCACGCAGAGGGATTCAGTTTTGCTGTCATTCAGGCAGAGTTTGTTTTGGAGCATCCAGTCTTTGATGGAGGAAATGCAGAGAGATAAGTTGTGGAGAATGATAGACAGGTCACGAGGAGGAGCGGAGTCTTGAAGCTGGGTGTCGTCAGCATATTTGTGAAAATTGCAGTTGTGGGCTTTGATGATGTCAGAAAGGGGCAGGGTATAGAGTGTGAACAGAACTGGCCCAAGCACCGAGCCCTGAGGGACTCCGTACTTGAGTGCTCTGGGAGAAGAAAGAAGGCCATTGACAGAGACAGTTTGTTTGCGGTCAGATAGGTAGGATGAGAACCAGGTAAGAGCTGAACCAGAGATGCCAAAGGTAGAAGAGAGACGAGAAATAAGGATAGAATGATCAATAGTGTCAAACGCAGCATCTCTCTATGTATCCATCTCTCTCTCTATCCATCTCTCTCTCTATCCATCTCTCTCTCTCTCTATCTCTCTCTCTTCCATCTCTCTCCATCTCTACACACTAAAAAAAACAAAAGCTCCTAGTCCAATCTCTCGTCCCTCTCTCTACTCGCTCTCTCCTACCTCCCCCCCCCTCCCTCTCTCCTATCGCCTCCCCTCTTCCTTCTATCTTCTGCCTCTCTCCATCTCTCTCCTCCATCCCCTCTCTTCCCGCATCCCCTCCTCTTCTTCTCATCCCCCTCCCCTCTCTCTCTCGATCTTGTTCTCTCTCTTCCCTATCTCCTCCTGCTTTCATACCTCTCCATCCCCCATCCTTCCTCCACCACTTCACTCATTCCCGACTCTTACCTCTCCTCGCTTTGATCTACCCTCCTCCTTCCTATCTCTCTATCTCTCTCTCCTCCCCCTCTCTATCCCTCTCTCTTCTCAATCTCTATCTCTCGATCTCTCATCTCTGCTCTACTCTCTCTACTCTCCTACCTACTCTCGATCCTCTCCTCCATATCCCCTCACCTCCCTCCTCTCCCCCCCTCTCTCTCTCTCTATCCTCACTCCCTAAATCTCTCTTCCCTCTCTCTCTTCTCTCTCTCTCGCTCTCTCTCTCTCTCTCTCCCCATCTGGCCTGCATGGCCAAGGCCATCGCCGCTTCCTGCCTCCGGTCCAAGAGGCTGCTTGCCGCGCAGGTCTCACCTATCCTTCACCCTCCCTGGTCACGCTCCTGTGGCCGCTTCCTGTGTCACCCTCTCCCTTGTGTCACCTGTGTACGCTCCTGTGTAACCCTCACGGTGGCACGAGACCCTGTGTCACGCTCCCTGTGTCACGCTCTCTCTGTGTCACGCTCCCTGTGTCACGCTCCCTGTGTCACGCTCCCTGTGTCACCCTCTCCCTGTGTCACCCTCTCCCTGTGTCACCCTCTCCCTGTGTCACCCTCCCTGTGTCACGCTCTCTGTGTCACCCTCCCTGTGTCACGCTCTCTGTGTCACCCTCCCTGTGTCACCCTCCCTGTGTCACTCTCCTGTGTCACCCTCCCTGTGTCACGCTCTCTGTGTCACCCTCCCTGTGTCACGCTCCCTGTGTCACGCTCCCTGTGTCACCCTCCTGTGTCACCCTCCCTGTCTCCACTTGGTGATTAGTCTGATACAGGCTAGGACGGCCCAACTCGTTGTTGGGGTCCTACATACATGATTTCTTGTTTTGTTTTGGCCGTGGAGGAGTCAGCAGTGAGTTGAGCGAGGGATTTAGTCTGCCGTCGAGGAGCGTGGGGTATGGCTTCTGCGGTGCTCCGAGTCTGCAATAAACCAATGTCCAGTTTGTTCCCGAGCCCCGGCGTTCGAGTCTGCAATTAGCGAGAGCGACGCAAGGAAGAGAGCGCAGTTGTTAGAAGCCTTGCCTACCACTCATTACTCCCGCCATGGCCACAACACAATACACAACTTTACTTCACGTTGTGCTTCGTGCTCCAAGTCATTGATAAAGCCGACCACTACACTGTGCGCTTCAAAGTTCTAGCCGCATGATCGTGTCACGTGATGAATGTAAATGGGGTTTACTGCCCATCAGCTTTTGTTGGCTACACAACCACTAGGGGTGGTTAGAGTAAGATCAAGTCATCGAGTTTCCTGCGTATTCGCTCTTTACGAAGTGCACAGGGAGCCTACAGGCGTTGTATCGTCGCACAGGTGTGGGTGGAGGTGCGGCTGTCTACAAAATTTGGCCGCTGTCTTTGTCGCAAGCAGAAGGAAAAGAGAGCGTTCAGAGATGCCAAAATAACAACACATATAACTCGAGTTTTGGAGGGCTTTTATTTTCTGTATATTTCATCGGGAGTGTGGTATGAGAAGAAGGCGATGGCGGTTACTTGAGAACTGCCGCAAAGCCTAGGTGACACCCGAAATGGAAGATGAGAAAAGCTCGCCTACAGACGAGTACTTGTGCTGGGGCGGACGAAAGTCGCCGCGTGACCGCCCAGTCATCTCTCTGACGTCTTTCTGACGAGTGTCGTCATGCCTGCTTTAGTCCTTTCTTCCCAGTGGTAATTTCCGGTGCTGCCTTAATGTTACTCCTGGTTTTCCTACACAGACACGCACGCACACACTCAAGCACGCGAGCACGCACATAAACACGCTAGATCCCTCTCTTTCACACATATATCCTCAAACACACACGCACACACACACACACACACACGCACACACACACACACGCACGCACACGCACACACACACACACACACACACACACACACACACACACGCACACGCACACACACACACACACGCACACACACACACAGCTCTCACTGCCTTCTGAATACCATAGCCACGGCGAGGACCCTGCCTGCACCTCTTCACCTTCCCGTAGCTCCGTTTGCCCCGAGGAGGGGAGAGGAGAGGCTGATAGCAACTTCAGCACGCATTCAATCCCCTCTGCACAGGCGGCGGGCGTGTTATCATTTTGACAGGTAACGCCGCCGCTCAGGCCTCTTGTAAACAGTGAGGCAGCATGTGATCTGCCTTGGCTTGCCAGGGCCGACTACAGCGCTGGCCCCTGAAAGCCAGACAGCAGCAGTTCCACTGCACGCTGCAGACAGGCGGAGGCAGGCAGCCGCTCGGCCTTGCACCTGGCGTTTCTCAGGCTCTGAGACTGGCCTGGCAGTGAGTGTTTCTAGAGCTACACCGCCTCCAACCAGGACATGCTAGAAACGGCATAGAGAAAGACCGAAGACGCTTCTCACCCACTAGTGTTGGCTAATCTGCACACTTTCATTGCGTGGTCATTGGCCTGCTCTGAGTATCATTCCAAACCATCTCATCTCCCTGGGCCCGTATGCATGAGGAGGAAGGTAGATTCCTCATGAGCAAGACTTACTACTAAAGGAAATAGAAAAGTTATGTCAAACGTTACTTGCTATGCATGGGCGATAATTTGCATTGTAATTGAGACTGTGGAGATATGAAGTAACTAGCTAGAGGGTATCTTGGGTATCCTGGGAATTCCTCTCTTGTGCGCATGCGCAAGCTGTTATCGTCTGCCTTTTGACAGAAAATGCGTGCAAGTCCTCGTGCAACTCATCTGCAATTTCCAATAATTCGTGGAGACAAAATCTAAATTTGTTGTAGATTTTATCATCATCGAACGAATCAAGTGGATTCGTTTGGTCTCGAAATATTATATTCCGTCTCTTTCTTTTCTGTTGCCGATCAAACACGATCACAAGCACTGCCATCTTTAGTGTTGACATACAGTTCTCGCTCCAGCCGCAGCTCGCACCGAACTCGTGATTTCCTGGCGTACGTCGACACACGTTTCCTCATTTACAAAAATAAAATAATTTCATCTGAACAGTTTTTTCATGACAAAAATGCAATTAAAATGCATCGTTTTCATGGCATGAGATAAAACTGGCTTTGTACATAATGTCAACAGATGCTATGGATTTTATGTGCGTCGACCCACATTTTCATTTTTAAAATATGGAAACTTACACGACCTAAGAAATGCTGTCCTTTGCTTACAATGTCTTTGGATGGGTTTCTAGTATCCCAAAATACAGCGTTTTCTGCGCGAACCGAATACAACAATGACGGCTAAATTCACTGTAACTACGGCTGTACTAATGAGTCCTGGCTGTAGTAAATTTTAGGTTGGTTTATAACATGGTTACTTGTGAAGGAACCGCCACTATCAACTCGTGCATTCCCGAGTAGTGGTTTTACTGGAATAGTTGACACTTACCGAGTACGAAGTTACTTTTCTCTCATGCATATGGGCCCTGGGGATTATGCAACCAGGTTGCAGATAACAATGTTCACAGCTTCAATGGTATAAGCGGATGAAAGTTTTCAGAGTCGGTGCTGCTCATTTAGATAAAGGGTGTCTCATTTGAATCTTTACTGTAGTTCGAAGAACGGTTCAAATGCTACTTTTTAAAGACGAGACCAATATTGTTGATGATAAAAGTTGAAGCGGTTTGTATATGTTGATGTCATTTACCTGGCAAGTGCGTCATTTGTTTGTCCACTTTGGTCCCGTAAAGAAACTAATCTTTTCGTTTTATTCCGATGCTAATCAGTCTCCAGACCATGCTGTGGATAAACAAGTTTTGCAGTGACTGGAATCTACTGGAATGACACTGACAGTATGTCTGACTGAGGCCTCAAAGAGAATACATGCATCAGAAAATGTGGAGAGCGCATCTTCCTGGAAGCTTAGTATAAATTCATACAGCTTATCTGGTCGGACTTCCACTGTCAAGTCTGTCACTTGATGTGAGGACACAGTGACGTCACTGACCGAGGGAAGGAAGGGTTGGGGGGGGGGGGGGGTAGACAGAGGACTAAAGAGAGGCTGGCTTTGGCGTTGCCGCATTTTGTGTGTGGCGCAATTTCAAATGATTGTTTGATTACTAGAAACGACACGAACCCTCGATAGGATTAGAAAAACACATCGGACATCACAGAGCAGGCTACCATTATGAAGGCTTGCTGACAACCCGTTTTTGCCTCCAACGATCTGCGTGCTGATGTCTACAGATAAGTGTCCGATGCATTACTTCATTTGAAATTAAACGCCAGCTACAGCGGGTGACGAGACGTTCACATCGTCAGGGAGAGAGTATTTGTATGTACACATCTGCAACACATTCACATGCATACTCCGTTTAATGCCGTTTCGTTTTCCCTGACGACAAAGGTGCTGAAAGCGTGGCGACTGGGACACGGATGGCAGCCATTCTCTGCAGCTGCCCACCTTCAGACCAATCTCGCCCCACGTGACAAGTCGTCTTTGCACCACGTCTCGTTGGACCAAACAGGGGAGGTAATCTCGAAGCTGAGAACACATGGCCGCAAAGGAGGATGCCTATTTGATGACGTCACAGTGTGGACTTGGCGTACCTGTGTGACAAGGGGCCGACTGGCTGGGAGGTCGTCCACACTCAGCCACGAAGTTATCGCCTTCGCTATCGAGCAGTGCGTCACGCCCTATGGGGACGTTTCTGCCTTGTCCGTGCCTGGAGACGGAGCGGTGCAGACAGGAAACAGCGGGCTGCAGTCTAGGGGGCGCTGTCTTAGTCGCGTCTCACCATGCCCGCCTCAGCCTGAGAAACGTGATCTGGTTGCCATGGTGATGCGAAACTGGCAGGCCAGGAGGAACGTGCGATAGGACGCAAGGAAAGCCGATGAGAACCAGAGCGGGTGACAAAGGCGTGAGCTGCAAGAGACCGGTGGAAAATGGCTGTCTGTGACTGCCTTGGCCTCCGCCTCTAGCAAGAAATCTTTGGCACTCTAGTCACAGGGGCTCATGTCGATGTGGCAGAAGTCGATAACTCTATATAAAGTCCACACTCTGGCAACTTATGATAGGCAAGTAAACAGGCAACCAAACACTGAATAAGTATTAATGATATCTGAAGTAAATCAAAGATCGAAATATTCGCTGGCGACAAAACA
>JAWQFJ010018583.1:22500-35000 GCA_034096865.1 Theodoxus fluviatilis
TGTTCTTCTCCCGCTCACAGGCTAGCGCCTGATCGTCGGGTCCGAGAAAGACGTGTCCCTCGACGCTGCAAATTCATTCATGGTCTCGGAGTGTGGCTCCTAAAGGTCAGGCTGCGGGCGCCGAGTCTGATCACTGGGGACACTGGAAGACAGTCGTGATCACTGCCGGTGCTGCACATTGGCGTCGGCACGGAGTGAATGGGACTGCGCGCTGGAGTCCCATCCTCCTACTGGAGTCCCTTCCTCCTGCTGGAGTCCCTTCCTCCTGCTGGAGTCCCATCCTCCTGCTGGAGTCCCATCCTCCTGCTGGAGTCCCTTCCTCCTGCTGGAGTCCTATCCTACTGCTGGAGTCCCATCCTCCTGCTGGAGTCCCATCCTCCTGCTGGAGTCCCATCCTCCTGCTGGAGTCCCATCCTCCTGCTGGAGTCCCTTCCTACTGCTGGAGTCCCATCCTCCTGCTGGAGTCCCATCCTCCTGCTGGAGTCCCTTCCTCCTACTGGAGTCCCATCCTACTGCTGGAGTCCCTTCCTCCTACTGGAGTCCCATCCTACTGCTGGAGTCCCATCCTACTGCTGGAGTCCCATCCTACTGCTGGAGTCCCATCCTACTGCTGGAGTCCCATCCTCCTGCTGGAGTCCCATCCTACTGCTGGAGTCCCATCCTCCTGCTGGAGTCCCATCCTCCTGCTGGAGTCCCTTCCTCCTACTGGAGTCCCATCCTACTGCTGGAGTCCCATCCTCCTGCTGGAGTCCCATCCTCCTGCTGGAGTCCCTTCCTCCTGCTGGAGTCCCATCCTCCTGCTGGAGTCCCTTCCTCCTGCTGGAGTCCCATCCTACTGCTGGAGTCCCATCCTCCTGCTGGAGTCCCATCCTACTGCTGGAGTCCCTTCCTCCTGCTGGAGTCCCATCCTCCTGCTGGAGTCCCATCCTCCTGCTGGAGTCCCATCCTCCTGCTGGAGTCCCATCCTCCTGCTGGAGTCCCATCCTCTTGCTGGAGTCCCATCCTACTGCTGGAGTCGCATCCTCCTGCTGGAGTCCCATCCTCCTGCTGGAGTCCCATCCTCCTGCTGGAGTCCCATCCTCCTGCTGGAGTCCCATCCTCCTGCTGGAGTCCCATCCTACTGCTGGAGTCCCATCCTCCTGCTGGAGTCCCATCCTCCTGCTGGAGTCCCATCCTCCTGCTGGAGTCCCATTCTACTGCTGGAGTCCCTTCCTCCTGCTGGAGTCCCATCCTCCTGCTGGAGTCCCATCCTACTGCTGGAGTCCCATCCTACTGCTGGAGTCCCATCCTCCTGCTGGAGTCCCATCCTCCTGCTGGAGTCCCATCCTACTGCTGGAGTCCTATCCTCCTGCTGGAGTCCCATCCTACTGCTGGAGTCCCATCCTCCTGCTGGAGTCCCATCTTACTGCTGGAGTCCCATCCTACTGCTGGAGTCCCATCCTCCTGCTGGAGTCCCATCCTCCTGCTGGAGTCCCATCTTACTGCTGGAGTCCCATCCTACTGCTGGAGTCCCATCCTCCTGCTGGAGTCCCATCCTCCTGCTGGAGTCCCATCTTACTGCTGGAGTCCCATCCTACTGCTGGAGTCTCATCCTCCTGCTGGACACCTCGCCGCTGCCGAACGCTTCGATGGAATAATCAGATTCCTACATCAGGCCGGGTCTGTGTTTTACTCAGGAGAAAGAGGAAGCGTCGTCGTTTACGCGTATGTGTGTGTGTCTATGTGTGTTTGTGCGTATGTGTGAGTGTGTGTGTGTGCGTGAGTGTGTGCGTGCGTGCGTGCATTGTGCGTACGTGTGTGCGCGCGCCCGAGATGCAAGGGCAGATGGAGATAGAGTGGGCTGGGCAGGCACGAGTACGGGGGAGATTGCGTGGACTATGAAATACGGGGCTGGAAGGCGGGTACAGAGCTATAGGGATTAGTATCGGAGGGGTGGTGGCACAGCAGAGGTAGGGGGTAGAGGTGGGGTGGTGGTAAGAGTGGGGAGTAGAAAGGGGGTGGGGAGGAATGGGGGTGTAGGAGGAGTGTGGGAGGAGCAGAAGGCAGGGAGGCAGGGGATGGAGGCGACAGCTCGTTACAGAGTGGCGTGGCGAACGGAGCGCTGCTGGGGGCAGGCCTCTCCACCTGCGGTAATTGCTGCCACGCCACCCCGTCTCTCTCCTTCCTCATCCACTCCTCCCTTCCTCTCTCTCTCTCTTTCCCTCTCACCCTCTTCCACCATCGCTCATTCCAGCCCCCCCGGCGCCAGCGCTCCTTCTTCCCCATTAGTTTTCGCTATCCTCCTTCCCCCCTCCCCTCCTCTCCCCCTCCCCCCCCCCCCCCCTCTTCTTTTCCCCAGCAACGACGACCCTCCCTCCTCCCTCCAACTCCGTCCCAGCGCCTTCCGTGTCGATTGCAGCGGGACATTGCTGGCGGCTGCGGCTGAAGACCCAGGCCTTACGGTGAATGCCGAAGTTGGCCCCCCCTTGGAAATTGTGGCTCGAATCAGAATGTGCACTTTGGTGAAACGAGAATAAAAAACCTGGTCGAGAGAGTCGCGCACTTAGTACCGGGATGGATTCGTGGTGAAAAGGTCAATTGTTAGATGCAGATATCGCATCGGTATTCACTGCTTAATTAGTCAAACACTTTCATGATGTGTGAAGTGTGGATTAGAATGAGCTCCATAAAGGTGTGCATGCATTTCCGTTTGAGTGCTCACATGCGTGTGCATGTACATGTACGTATGAGTGGTTTTCGTTTGGAAAAAGCGTCGTTTAGACAGGAAATGAAGGACCTATGTATTTCGCACTCTCATATTAAACGCGTGTGACTCATTAGTAATAATCTTATTCAAGCAAAGGTTCCATGACCATACAAAGTTCAAGCAAGCAGATGAAGGTTTTTTCATGAGCAAAGTAATTTGAAGACAGGACGAACTTGCTGTCATTGTGAAACGAGTACGAAATGTATTGCTATGGAACTTGCTTATCAATAGCGACACTGCTTTACCAAGTAGTGTTCGGGTGGACTTTTCTTCGGACATAAAATGATAGAATTAGCACCATAAAATCAGTATGGGAAATTCTATCATTGACTATCAAGGATCGCACAATTGTTCAGTTGTTCAGAATCATCACACACACATGCAAGCAGAAATAGTCCAGGAAGCTGAATCATGTGGCTGTACGAGATGCAGAGATACTGTGGCTTCATTTACAAGGTGGAGGTCAGCTATTGCTTAGTTCCACTGAGTTTTGTGTTTAATGCAACCCAAGACGGTCGTGCGCAATTCTGTGTTTGCGGACTTGCATACTTCCATTCAGCAAGAGAGCAATAGACACTGGCTGTTCACAGAGGAAATCTAGAAAAGGAATTTGTTCCAGAGAGGGAATCTACGAATTCGTTAGTACCTGCGGAATTTGAGACTCGTTAATAAATAACAGACGTCAGAGATTCCTCTTTCTACGATAATCACTTTTAAGTCTGAAGTGACTATTGCTTCAAAACAACTTCTTAGATATTATGTTTTATTGGTAGCTTTGTATGAAAAACTTACAAACAATGGTCAAAGGAAAAAAATACACCAGAAATGCACCTAATAAAACCTCTTCAAATGACTGTAAAAATAAACAAATGTGACGTAAATACGAGAAAACTATCACTCCTAGTTTACATAATATTATAATCCTTTTCAATGTAATCAGCTACATTCGATTAAAAATTCAGTCACTGTTGTGAATATCCGTGTGATTTCTTCCAAACAGTTGCGATTATTCAGTTGAAATTCATAATCAACCTACAATGGTAGCTTCAGGCCATTATCAATGAATGATAAGTACTGCATGAAATCCGTTTTATGACGTTTGCACGCCATGGGTAGTGGAATTAAAATGCAAGACTAAGATCTCACAAGATGATGACGGGTAGAAACAATTGTGACGTTGGTTAGAGAAAATTGTGATGATAGAGAAGTTAAAACAATGGGTAGAGACAGTTGTGACGATGGGTAGAGACAGTTGTGATAATGGGTAGAAGCAATAGTGACAATGGGGAGAGACAGTTGTGATAATGGGTAGAGACAGTTATGACAATGGGTAGAGACAGTTATGACGATGGGTAGAGACAGTTGTGAAAATGGATAGAGACAGTTGTGACGATGGATAGAGACAGTTATGACGATGGGTAGAGACTGTTGTGACGATGGGTAGAGACAGTTGTGACAATGGGTAGAGACAGTTGTGACAATGGGTAGAGACAGTTGTGACGATGGATAGAGACAGTTGTGACGATGGATAGAGACAGTTGTGACAATGGGTAGAGACAGTTGTGACGATGGGTAGAGACAGTTGTGACAATGGGTAGAGACAGTTGTGACGATGGATAGAGACAGTTATGACGATGGATAGAGACAGTTGTGACAATGGGTAGAGACAGTTGTGACGATGGATAGAGACAGTTGTGACGATGGATAGAGACAGTTGTGACGATGGGTAGAGACAGTTGTGACGATGGATAGAGACAGTTGTGACAATGGGTAGAGACAGTTGTGACGATGGGTAGAGACAGTTGTGACAATGGGTAGAGACAGTTGTGACGATGGGTAGAGACAGTTGTGACGATGGGTAGAGACAGTTGTGACAATGGGTAGAGACAGTTGTGACGATGGGTAGAGACAGTTGTGACAATGGGTAGAGACAGTTGTGACAATGGGTAGAGACAGTTGTGACAATGGGTAGAGACAGTTGTGACGATGGGTAGAGACAGTTGTGACAATGGGTAGAGACAGTTGTGACGATGGGTAGAGACAGTTATGACGATGGGTAGAGACTGTTGTGACAATGGGTAGAGACAGTTGTGACGATGGGTAGAGACAGTTGTGACAATGGGTAGAGACAGTTGTGACGATGGGTAGAGACAGTTGTGACGATGGGTAGAGACAGTTGTGACGATGGGTAGAGACAGTTGTGACGATGGGTAGAGACAGTTGTGACAATGGGTAGAGACAGTTGTGACGATGGGTAGAGACAGTTGTGACGATGGGTAGAGACAGTTGTGACAATGGGTAGAGACAGTTGTGACGATGGGTAGAGACAGTTGTGACGATGGGTAGAGACAGTTGTGACGATGGGTAGAGACAGTTGTGACGATGGGTAGAGACAGTTGTGACAATGGGTAGAGACAGTTGTGATAATGGGTAGAGACAGTTGTGACGATGGGTAGAGACAGTTGTGACGATGGGTAGAGACAGTTGTGACAATGGGTAGAGACAGCTGTGACGATAGGTAGAGACAGTTATGACAATGGGTAGAGACAGCTGTGACAATGGGTAGAGACGGTTGTGAAAATGGGTAGAGACAGCTGTGACGATAGGTAGAGACAGTTATGACAATGGGTAGAGACAGCTGTGACAATGGGTAGAGACGGTTGTGAAAATGGGTAGAGACAGTTGTGACAATAGGTTAAGACAGCTGGGACGATGGGTTGAAACAGTTGTGACAATGGGTAGAGACAGTTGTGACGATGGATAGAGTTAGCTGTGACTGTATGCAGAGACAGTTGTACCAATAGGTAGAGACAGTCATGATAGTGGGTAAGAGGAGGCCACAGTTCGTTCGTGACTCGATAAGGCAGTAAGAAAGGAACAGTTGACTTTGAACCGGTAAAATGAGAGTACCGAACACGGCATGTTGTACGATGTGGTGGAGGAATCACGAGATATGTGTGAAACGCGTGTATGGGGTGAGAGAACGGAGGGTTTGGTTAGGACCCCATGGGGGTTCTGCCTATAGCCACACAGCGGCTGTAGTGAGCTTATACAAGTTAGAAGATCGATTGTGACGAATGGGTAACGACGCTGTTGTGAACGGGAATTTGGTATCGAGAGACCGCTCATGTGACGATGAATAGAGTACAGCTGTGTGTTGATGAACGACGAGCTGGATAATCGCGAAGACCGGTGCCTTTGATGAGTAGACCGAGATGGGTAATGGAGCCAGGTTGGTGACTGTTAGATGTTGGAGCACCGTTTGATGACGATTGAACGGGTGGGTATCCTCGAGTATTACCAGCCTGAGTCCCGCCGAATGTAGTGGTATTCTCACAGTTGATTACAGCATCTGGCGTAGCGGAAGCCACAGCTTGAGACATTCCAGAAATCCAGAAGGACTACATATCGAGTTGTGCGGCCTACCCTGAATGGGTGTAAGATAACAGCTTGCGTGTGGACATGGGGGGTATAGACAAGATACGCCGTTGTTGTCAGCGCTCCTCAGCGAGGGTAGAAAGCCAGTTTGTGACGACTGGTAGAGATAGTTGATGTCGCATGGTAATGAAGCAGTTAGTTGAATCTCATGGACGGTCTTCTATTCTTCGATCCACAGTTCCGACTCACCGACAGGCCATCACCAAACGCAGTACAAGCTAAGGACAGCGGGGGAAGGTCGGGAAGGAGGAAGAATGCCAGACATGCATGATTCACAACTGTGACTAAACCTACCCCATCCAAATACTAATTCATCTAACCTCTAACCATTTGTTTCACAGAACGCTGTGTCTTCGGTGGGACCCATTGTCACAACTGTCTCTACCCATTGTCACAGCTGTATCTACCCATCGTCACAACTGTAGCTTACTATTGTCACAACTGTCTCTACCCATTGTCACAACTGTCTCTACCCATCGTCACAACTGTCTCTACCCATCGTCACAACTGTCTCTACCCATCGTCACAACTGTCTCTATCCATCGTCACAACTGTCTCTACCCATTGTCACAACTGTCTCTACCCATTGTCACAACTGTCTCTACCCATCGTCACAACTGTCTCTACCCATTGTCACAACTGTCTCTACTCATCGTCACAACTGTCTCTACCCATTGTCACAACTGTCTCCACCCATCGTCACAACTGTCTCTACCCATTGTCACAACTGTCTCTACCCATTGTCACAACTGTCTCTACCCATCGTCACAACTGTCTCTACCCATTGTCACAACTGTCTCTACTCATCGTCACAACTGTCTCTACCCATCGTCACAACTGTCTCTATCCATCGTCACAACTGTCTCTATCCATCGTCACAACTGTCTCTACCCATTGTCACAACTGTCTCTACCCATCGTCACAACTGTCTCTACCCATTGTCACAACTGTCTCTACCCATTGTCACAACTGTCTCTACCCATTGTCACAACTGTCTCTATCCATTGTCACAACTGTCTCTACCCATCGTCACAACTGTCTCTACCCATTGTCACAACTGTCTCTACCCATTGTCACAACTGTCTCTACCCATCGTCACAACTGTCTCTACCCATTGTCACAACTGTCTCTACTCATCGTCACAACTGTCTCTACCCATTGTCACAACTGTCTCCACCCATCGTCACAACTGTCTCTACCCATCGTCACAACTGTCTCTACCCATCGTCACAACTGTCTCTATCCATCGTCACAACTGTCTCTATCCATCGTCACAACTGTCTCTACCCATCGTCACAACTGCCTCTACCCATCGTCATAACTGTCTTTACCCATAGTCACAACTGTCTCTACCCACTATCATGACTGTCTCTACCTATTGGTACAACTGTCTCTGCATACAGTCACAGCTAACTCTATCCATCGTCACAACTGTCTCTACCCATTGTCACAACTGTTTCAACCCATCGTCCCAACTGTCTTAACCTATTGTCACAACTGTCTCTACCCATTTTCACAACCGTCTCTACCCATTGTCACAGCTGTCTCTACCCATTGTCATAACTGTCTCTACCTATCGTCACAACTGTATCTTACTATTGTCACAACTGTCTCTACCCATCGTCACAACTGTCTCTACCCAGTCTGATGACTATCTCTACCCATTATCACAACTGTCTCTACCCATTGTCACAACTGTCTCTACCCATTGTCACAACTGTCTCTACCCATTGTCACAACTGTCTCTACCCATCGTCACAACTGTCTCTACCCATTGTCACAACTGTCTCTACCCATTGTCACAACTGTCTCTACCCATTGTCACAACTGTCTCTACCCATCGTCCCAACTGTCTCTACCCATCGTCACAACTGTCTCTACCCATCGTCACAACTGTCTCTACCCATCGTCACAACTGTCTCTACCCATCGTCACAACTGTCTCTACCCATTGTCACAACTGTCTCTACCCATCGTCACAACTGTCTCTACCCATTGTCACAACTGTCTCTACCCATCGTCACAACTGTCTCTACCCATTGTCACACCTGTCTCTACCCATCGTCACAACTGTCTCTACCCATTGTCACAACTGTCTCTACCCATCGTCATAACTGTCTCTACCCATTGTCACAACAGTCTCTACCCATCGTCATAACTGTCTCTACCCATCGTCACAACTGTCTCTACCCATTGTCACAACTGTCTCTACCCATCGTCACAACTGTCTCTACCCATTGTCACAACTGTCTCTACCCATCGTCACAACTGTCTCTACCCATTGTCACAACTGTCTCTATCCATCGTCACAACTGTCTCTACCCATCGTCACAACTGTCTCTACCCATTGTCACAACTGTCTCTACCCATCGTCACAACTGTCTCTACCCATTGTCACAACTGTCTCTACCCATCGTCACAACTGTCTCTACCCATTGTCACAACTGTCTCTACCCATCGTCACAACTGTCTCTACCCATTGTCACAACTGTCTCTATCCATCGTCACAACTGTCTCTATCCATCGTCACAACTGTCTCTACCCATCGTCACAACTGTCTCTACCCATCGTCATAACTGTCTCTATCCATCGTCACAACTGTCTCTATCCATTTTCACAACTGTCTCTACCCATCGTCATAACTGTCTCTACCCATTGTCATAACTGTCTCTACCCATTATCACAACTGTCTCTCCCCATTGTCACTATTGCTTCTACCCATTATCACAACTGTCTCTACCCATCGTCACAACTGTCTCTACCCATTGTTTTAACTTCTCTATCATCACAATTTTCTCTAACCAACGTCACAATTGTTTCTACCCGTCATCATCTTGTGAGATCTTAGTCTTGCATTTTAATTCCACTACCCATGGCGTGCAAACGTCATAAAACGGATTTCATGCAGTACTTATCATTCATTGATAATGGCCTGAAGCTACCATTGTAGGTTGATTATGAATTTCAACTGAATAATCGCAACTGTTTGGAAGAAATCACACGGATATTCACAACAGTGACTGAATTTTTAATCGAATGTAGCTGATTACATTGAAAAGGATTATAATATTATGTAAACTAGGAGTGATAGTTTTCTCGTATTTACGTCACATTTGTTTATTTTTACAGTCATTTGAAGAGGTTTTATTAGGTGCATTTCTGGTGTATTTTTTTCCTTTGACCATTGTTTGTAAGTTTTTCATACAAAGCTACCAATAAAACATAATATCTAAGAAGTTGTTTTGAAGCAATAGTCACTTCAGACTTAAAAGTGATTATCGTAGAAAGAGGAATCTCTGACGTCTGTTATTTATTAACGAGTCTCAAATTCCGCAGGTACTAACGAATTCGTAGATTCCCTCTCTGGAACAAATTCCTTTTCTAGATTTCCTCTGTGAACAGCCAGTGTCTATTGCTCTCTTGCTGAATGGAAGTATGCAAGTCCGCAAACACAGAATTGCGCACGACCGTCTTGGGTTGCATTAAACACAAAACTCAGTGGAACTAAGCAATAGCTGACCTCCACCTTGTAAATGAAGCCACAGTATCTCTGCATCTCGTACAGCCACATGATTCAGCTTCCTGGACTATTTCTGCTTGCATGTGTGTGTGATGATTCTGAACAACTGAACAATTGTGCGATCCTTGATAGTCAATGATAGAATTTCCCATACTGATTTTATGGTGCTAATTCTATCATTTTATGTCCGAAGAAAAGTCCACCCGAACACTACTTGGTAAAGCAGTGTCGCTATTGATAAGCAAGTTCCATAGCAATACATTTCGTACTCGTTTCACAATGACAGCAAGTTCGTCCTGTCTTCAAATTACTTTGCTCATGAAAAAACCTTCATCTGCTTGCTTGAACTTTGTATGGTCATGGAACCTTTGCTTGAATAAGATTATTACTAATGAGTCACACGCGTTTAATATGAGAGTGCGAAATACATAGGTCCTTCATTTCCTGTCTAAACGACGCTTTTTCCAAACGAAAACCACTCATACGTACATGTACATGCACACGCATGTGAGCACTCAAACGGAAATGCATGCACACCTTTATGGAGCTCATTCTAATCCACACTTCACACATCATGAAAGTGTTTGACTAATTAAGCAGTGAATACCGATGCGATATCTGCATCTAACAATTGACCTTTTCACCACGAATCCATCCCGGTACTAAGTGCGCGACTCTCTCGACCAGGTTTTTTATTCTCGTTTCACCAAAGTGCACATTCTGATTCGAGCCACAATTTCCAAGGGGGGCCAACTTCGGCATTCACCGTAAGGCCTGGGTCTTCAGCCGCAGCCGCCAGCAATGTCCCGCTGCAATCGACACGGAAGGCGCTGGGACGGAGTTGGAGGGAGGAGGGAGGGTCGTCGTTGCTGGGGAAAAGAAGAGGGGGGGGGGAGGGGGAGAGGAGGGGAGGGGGGGAGGGGGGAAGGAGGATAGCGAAAACTAATGGGGAAGAAGGAGCGCTGGCGCCGGGGGGGCTGGAATGAGCGATGGTGGAAGAGGGTGAGAGGGAAAGAGAGAGAGAGAGGAAGGGAGGAGTGGATGAGGAAGGAGAGAGACGGGGTGGCGTGGCAGCAATTACCGCAGGTGGAGAGGCCTGCCCCCAGCAGCGCTCCGTTCGCCACGCCACTCTGTAACGAGCTGTCGCCTCCATCCCCTGCCTCCCTGCCTTCTGCTCCTCCTCCTACACCCCCATTCCTCCCCACCCCCTTTCTACTCCCCACTCTTACCACCACCCCACCTCTATCCCCTACCTCTGCTGTGCCACCACCCCTCCGATACTAATCCCTATAGCTCTGTACCCGCCTTCCAGCCCCGTATTTCATAGTCCACGCAATCTCCCCCGTACTCGTGCCTGCCCAGCCCACTCTATCTCCATCTGCCCTTGCATCTCGGGCGCGCGCACACACGTACGCACAATGCACGCACGCACGCACACACTCACGCACACACACACACTCACACATACGCACAAACACACATAGACACACACACATACGCGTAAACGACGACGCTTCCTCTTTCTCCTGAGTAAAACACAGACCCGGCCTGATGTAGGAATCTGATTATTCCATCGAAGCGTTCGGCAGCGGCGAGGTGTCCAGCAGGAGGATGGGACTCCAGCAGTAGGATGGGACTCCAGCAGGAGGATGGGACTCCAGCAGTAGGATGGGACTCCAGCAGGAGGATGGGACTCCAGCAGGAGGATGGGACTCCAGCAGTAGGATGGGACTCCAGCAGTAGGATGGGACTCCAGCAGTAGGATGGGACTCCAGCAGGAGGATGGGACTCCAGCAGTAGGATGGGACTCCAGCAGGAGGATAGGACTCCAGCAGTAGGATGGGACTCCAGCAGGAGGATGGGACTCCAGCAGGAGGATGGGACTCCAGCAGTAGGATGAGACTCCAGCAGTAGGATGGGACTCCAGCAGGAGGATGGGACTCCAGCAGGAGGATGGGACTCCAGCAGTAGGATGGGACTCCAGCAGGAGGATAGGACTCCAGCAGTAGGATGGGACTCCAGCAGGAGGATGGGACTCCAGCAGGAGGAAGGGACTCCAGCAGTAGGATGGGACTCCAGCAGGAGGATGGGACTCCAGCAGGAGGATGGGACTCCAGCAGTAGGATGGGACTCCAGCAGGAGGATGGGACTCCAGCAGGAGGATGGGACTCCAGCAGGAGGATGGGACTCCAGCAGGAGGATGGGACTCCAGCAGGAGGATGCGACTCCAGCAGTAGGATGGGACTCCAGCAAGAGGATGGGACTCCAGCAGGAGGATGGGACTCCAGCAGGAGGATGGGACTCCAGCAGGAGGATGGGACTCCAGCAGGAGGATGGGACTCCAGCAGGAGGATGGGACTCCAGCAGGAGGATGGGACTCCAGCAGTAGGATGGGACTCCAGCAGGAGGATGGGACTCCAGCAGTAGGATGGGACTCCAGCAGTAGGATGGGACTCCAGCAGTAGGATGGGACTCCAGCAGGAGGAAGGGACTCCAGCAGGAGGATGGGACTCCAGCAGGAGGATGGGACTCCAGCAGTAGGATGGGACTCCAGTAGGAGGATCCGCAGGATGGGACTCCAGCAGGAGGATGTGGAGGATGGCTCCAGCAGGAGGATGGGACTCCAGCAGTAGGATGGGACTCCAGCAGGAGGATGGGACTCCAGCAGTAGGATGGGACTCCAGCAGTAGGATGGGACTCCAGCAGTAGGATGGGACTCCAGCAGTAGGATGGGACTCCAGTAGGAGGAAGGGACTCCAGCAGTAGGATGGGACTCCAGTAGGAGGAAGGGACTCCA
>JAWQFJ010018583.1:40000-47500 GCA_034096865.1 Theodoxus fluviatilis
CAGTGGCGTCCCCATCTTCTCACGCCACCCCCCTCCCGACCCCGCTCTGCTTTGCTAGCCCTGGCCTGCCCTGTAACCCTGCCCTGTAGCGTTGCCCTGCCCTGTAGCGTTGCCCTGTAACGTTGCCCGGACATGCCCGCCTCTGGCCCGGAAACCCGTACCCTGCTTGGCTGACGTTCTCCTTCCATGGCCCTTTCCGCCTTCTACAGCAGGTCTGAATGAGAGGTGCTCCCCTGCCAAGTCTGACTAGTAGGCGCCTGGGGTGGTGTAGACGTAGAGAATGTTGGCGAATATCGAGACCCACCGGAGGAATTATGGTGACGCCTGATGGCGTGACCTGTGTGTGTGTGTGTGTGTGTGTGTGTGTAAATATTCGTTCGTATATGTCTATATATATATATATATATGTGTGTGTGTGTGTGTGTGTGTGTGTGTGTATGTTCGTGTGCCCCTGCGACGGGGTCATGCTGTTTTGTCGCCAGCGAATATTTCGATCTTTGATTTACTTCAGATATCATTAATACTTATTCAGTGTTTGGTTGCCTGTTTACTTGCCTATCATAAGTTGCCAGAGTGTGGACTTTATATAGAGTTATCGACTTCTGCCACATCGACATGAGCCCCTGTGACTAGAGTGCCAAAGATTTCTTGCTAGAGGCGGAGGCCAAGGCAGTCACAGACAGCCATTTTCCACCGGTCTCTTGCAGCTCACGCCTTTGTCACCCGCTCTGGTTCTCATCGGCTTTCCTTGCGTCCTATCGCACGTTCCTCCTGGCCTGCCAGTTTCGCATCACCATGGCAACCAGATCACGTTTCTCAGGCTGAGGCGGGCATGGTGAGACGCGACTAAGACAGCGCCCCCTAGACTGCAGCCCGCTGTTTCCTGTCTGCACCGCTCCGTCTCCAGGCACGGACAAGGCAGAAACGTCCCCATAGGGCGTGACGCACTGCTCGATAGCGAAGGCGATAACTTCGTGGCTGAGTGTGGACGACCTCCCAGCCAGTCGGCCCCTTGTCACACAGGTACGCCAAGTCCACACTGTGACGTCATCAAATAGGCATCCTCCTTTGCGGCCATGTGTTCTCAGCTTCGAGATTACCTCCCCTGTTTGGTCCAACGAGACGTGGTGCAAAGACGACTTGTCACGTGGGGCGAGATTGGTCTGAAGGTGGGCAGCTGCAGAGAATGGCTGCCATCCGTGTCCCAGTCGCCACGCTTTCAGCACCTTTGTCGTCAGGGAAAACGAAACGGCATTAAACGGAGTATGCATGTGAATGTGTTGCAGATGTGTACATACAAATACTCTCTCCCTGACGATGTGAACGTCTCGTCACCCGCTGTAGCTGGCGTTTAATTTCAAATGAAGTAATGCATCGGACACTTATCTGTAGACATCAGCACGCAGATCGTTGGAGGCAAAAACGGGTTGTCAGCAAGCCTTCATACTGGTAGCCTGCTCTGTGATGTCCGATGTGTTTTTCTGATCCTATCGAGGGTTCGTGTCGTTTCTAGTAATCAAACAATCATTTGAAATTGCGCCACACACAAAATGCGGCAACGCCAAAGCCAGCCTCTCTTTAGTCCTCTGTCTACCCCCCCCCCCCCCCCCCAACCCTTCCTTCCCTCGGTCAGTGACGTCACTGTGTCCTCACATCAAGTGACAGACTTGACAGTGGAAGTCCGACCAGATAAGCTGTATGAATTTATACTAAGCTTCCAGGAAGATGCGCTCTCCACATTTTCTGATGCATGTATTCTCTTTGAGGCCTCAGTCAGACATACTGTCAGTGTCATTCCAGTAGATTCCAGTCACTGCAAAACTTGTTTATCCACAGCATGGTCTGGAGACTGATTAGCATCGGAATAAAACGAAAAGATTAGTTTCTTTACGGGACCAAAGTGGACAAACAAATGACGCACTTGCCAGGTAAATGACATCAACATATACAAACCGCTTCAACTTTTATCATCAACAATATTGGTCTCGTCTTTAAAAAGTAGCATTTGAACCGTTCTTCGAACTACAGTAAAGATTCAAATGAGACACCCTTTATCTAAATGAGCAGCACCGACTCTGAAAACTTTCATCCGCTTATACCATTGAAGCTGTGAACATTGTTATCTGCAACCTGGTTGCATAATCCCCAGGGCCCATATGCATGAGAGAAAAGTAACTTCGTACTCGGTAAGTGTCAACTATTCCAGTAAAACCACTACTCGGGAATGCACGAGTTGATAGTGGCGGTTCCTTCACAAGTAACCATGTTATAAACCAACCTAAAATTTACTACAGCCAGGACTCATTAGTACAGCCGTAGTTACAGTGAATTTAGCCGTCATTGTTGTATTCGGTTCGCGCAGAAAACGCTGTATTTTGGGATACTAGAAACCCATCCAAAGACATTGTAAGCAAAGGACAGCATTTCATAGGTCGTGTAAGTTTCCATATTTTAAAAATGAAAATGTGGGTCGACGCACATAAAATCCATAGCATCTGTTGACATTATGTACAAAGCCAGTTTTATCTCATGCCATGAAAACGATGCATTTTAATTGCATTTTTGTCATGAAAAAACTGTTCAGATGAAATTATTTTATTTTTGTAAATGAGGAAACGTGTGTCGACGTACGCCAGGAAATCACGAGTTCGGTGCGAGCTGCGGCTGGAGCGAGAACTGTATGTCAACACTAAAGATGGCAGTGCTTGTGATCGTGTTTGATCGGCAACAGAAAAGAAAGAGACGGAATATAATATTTCGAGACCAAACGAATCCACTTGATTCGTTCGATGATGATAAAATCTACAACAAATTTAGATTTTGTCTCCACGAATTATTGGAAATTGCAGATGAGTTGCACGAGGACTTGCACGCATTTTCTGTCAAAAGGCAGACGATAACAGCTTGCGCATGCGCACAAGAGAGGAATTCCCAGGATACCCAAGATACCCTCTAGCTAGTTACTTCATATCTCCACAGTCTCAATTACAATGAAAATTATCGCCCATGCATAGCAAGTAACGTTTGACATAACTTCTCTAGTATTTCCTTTAGTAGTAAGTCTTGCTCATGAGGAATCTACCTTCCTCCTCATGCATACGGGCCCAGGGAGATGAGATGGTTTGGAATGATACTCAGAGCAGGCCAATGACCACGCAATGAAAGTGTGCAGATTAGCCAACACTAGTGGGTGAGAAGCGTCTTCGGTCTTTCTCTATGCCGTTTCTAGCATGTCCTGGTTGGAGGCGGTGTAGCTCTAGAAACACTCACTGCCAGGCCAGTCTCAGAGCCTGAGAAACGCCAGGTGCAAGGCCGAGCGGCTGCCTGCCTCCGCCTGTCTGCAGCGTGCAGTGGAACTGCTGCTGTCTGGCTTTCAGGGGCCAGCGCTGTAGTCGGCCCTGGCAAGCCAAGGCAGATCACATGCTGCCTCACTGTTTACAAGAGGCCTGAGCGGCGGCGTTACCTGTCAAAATGATAACACGCCCGCCGCCTGTGCAGAGGGGATTGAATGCGTGCTGAAGTTGCTATCAGCCTCTCCTCTCCCCTCCTCGGGGCAAACGGAGCTACGGGAAGGTGAAGAGGTGCAGGCAGGGTCCTCGCCGTGGCTATGGTATTCAGAAGGCAGTGAGAGCTGTGTGTGTGTGTGCGTGTGTGTGTGTGTGTGCGTGTGCGTGTGTGTGTGTGTGTGTGTGTGTGTGTGTGTGTGTGTGCGTGTGCGTGCGTGTGTGTGTGTGTGCGTGTGTGTGTGTGTGTGTGTGCGTGTGTGTTTGAGGATATATGTGTGAAAGAGAGGGATCTAGCGTGTTTATGTGCGTGCTCGCGTGCTTGAGTGTGTGCGTGCGTGTCTGTGTAGGAAAACCAGGAGTAACATTAAGGCAGCACCGGAAATTACCACTGGGAAGAAAGGACTAAAGCAGGCATGACGACACTCGTCAGAAAGACGTCAGAGAGATGACTGGGCGGTCACGCGGCGACTTTCGTCCGCCCCAGCACAAGTACTCGTCTGTAGGCGAGCTTTTCTCATCTTCCATTTCGGGTGTCACCTAGGCTTTGCGGCAGTTCTCAAGTAACCGCCATCGCCTTCTTCTCATACCACACTCCCGATGAAATATACAGAAAATAAAAGCCCTCCAAAACTCGAGTTATATGTGTTGTTATTTTGGCATCTCTGAACGCTCTCTTTTCCTTCTGCTTGCGACAAAGACAGCGGCCAAATTTTGTAGACAGCCGCACCTCCACCCACACCTGTGCGACGATACAACGCCTGTAGGCTCCCTGTGCACTTCGTAAAGAGCGAATACGCAGGAAACTCGATGACTTGATCTTACTCTAACCACCCCTAGTGGTTGTGTAGCCAACAAAAGCTGATGGGCAGTAAACCCCATTTACATTCATCACGTGACACGATCATGCGGCTAGAACTTTGAAGCGCACAGTGTAGTGGTCGGCTTTATCAATGACTTGGAGCACGAAGCACAACGTGAAGTAAAGTTGTGTATTGTGTTGTGGCCATGGCGGGAGTAATGAGTGGTACGCAAGGCTTCTAACAACTGCGCTCTCTTCCTTGCGTCGCTCTCGCTAATTGCAGACTCGAACGCCGGGGCTCGGGAACAAACTGGACATTGGTTTATTGCAGACTCGGAGCACCGCAGAAGCCATACCCCACGCTCCTCGACGGCAGACTAAATCCCTCGCTCAACTCACTGCTGACTCCTCCACGGCCAAAACAAAACAAGAAATCATGTATGTAGGACCCCAACAACGAGTTGGGCCGTCCTAGCCTGTATCAGACTAATCACCAAGTGGAGACAGGGAGGGTGACACAGGAGGGTGACACAGGGAGCGTGACACAGGGAGCGTGACACAGGGAGGGTGACACAGAGAGCGTGACACAGGGAGGGTGACACAGGAGAGTGACACAGGGAGGGTGACACAGGGAGGGTGACACAGGGAGCGTGACACAGGGAGGGTGACACAGGGAGCGTGACACAGGGAGGGTGACACAGGGAGAGGGTGACACAGGGAGAGGGTGACACAGGGAGAGGGTGACACAGGGAGCGTGACACAGGGAGCGTGACACAGGGAGCGTGACACAGGGAGCGTGACACAGGGAGGGTGACACAGGGAGCGTGACACAGGAAGGGTGACACAGGGAGAGGGTGACACAGGGAGAGCGTGACACAGGGAGCGTGACACAGGGAGGGTGAAGGAGAGGTGAAGACACTGGCGCGGCAAGCAGACCTCTTGGAACCGAAGGCAGGAAGCGGCGACTGGCCTTGGCCAATGACAGGCCAGATGGGGAGAGAGAGAGAGAGAGAGAGAGAGAGAGAGAGAGAGAGAGGGAAGAGAGATTTAGGGAGTGAGGAGAGAGAGAGAGAGAGGGGGGGAGAGGAGGGAGGTGAGGGGATATGGAGGAGAGGATAGAGAGTAGGTAGGAGAGTAGAGAGACTAGAGCAGAGATGAGAGAGCGAGAGATAGAGATTGAGAAGAGAGAGAGATAGAGAGGGGGAGGAGAGAGAGATAGAGAGATAGGAAGGAGGAGGGTAGATCAAAGCGAGGAGAGGTAAGAGTCGGGAATGAGTGAAGTGGTGGAGGAAGGATGGGGGATGGAGAGGTATGAAAGCAGGAGGAGATAGAGAATAGAGAGAACAAGACAAGAGAGAGAGGGGAGGGGGTTGAGAAGAAGAGGAGGGGATGCGGGAAGAGAGGGGATGGAGGAGAGAGATGGAGAGAGGCAGAAGATAGAAGGAAGAGGGGAGGCGAAGGAGATAGGGAGGGGGGGGGAGGTAGGAGAGAGAGAGCTTGAGAGAGGGATGAGAGATTGGATAGAATTTTTTGTTTTTTTTAGTGTGTAGAGATGGAGAGAATGGAATAGATAGAGATAGGAGGATGAGGAGATGGATAGTAGGAAGAGAGATGGATAGAGAGAGAGATGGATACATAGAGAGATGCTGCGTTTGACACTATTGATCATTCTATCCTTATTTCTCGTCTCTCTTCTACCTTTGGCATCTCTGGTTCAGCTCTTACCTGGTTCTCATCCTACCTATCTGACCGCAAACAAACTGTCTCTGTCAATGGCCTTCTTTCTTCTCCCAGAGCACTCAAGTACGGAGTCCCTCAGGGCTCGGTGCTTGGGCCAGTTCTGTTCACACTCTATACCCTGCCCCTTTCTGACATCATCAAAGCCCACAACTGCAATTTTCACAAATATGCTGACGACACCCAGCTTCAAGACTCCGCTCCTCCTCGTGACCTGTCTATCATTCTCCACAACTTATCTCTCTGCATTTCCTCCATCAAAGACTGGATGCTCCAAAACAAACTCTGCCTGAATGACAGCAAAACTGAATCCCTCTGTGTGGGTTCTCAGAAGTCACTGTCTCTTGTTTCTGATCACTTTTTGGAGGTGGGTGGGACTGAAATTCCATTTCAAAAGTCTGTTAGGGATCTGGGTGTTTTGATTGACTCAACACTCTCAATGCATGAACAAATCAGTCAGATTTGCCGCTCCTGCAACTTCCAACTGAGAAAGATCTCCTCTGTCCGTAGCTTTCTCACACAAGAGGCTGTCATTCAGCTTGTCACTTCCTTCATTCTAAGCCGTCTCGACTACTGCAACTCCCTGCTTGCAGGACTACCATCCAAACAAATCTCTCGCCTTCAGCGGGTTCAAAACAACGCTGCCCGTCTCATTTTCAGAAAATCCAAGAGAACACATGTTACCCCTCTTTTCATGAAACTCCACTGGCTTCCTGTTGAGTACAGGATCCAGTACAAACTCGCCACTCTCGCCTTCCGTTGCTTTGATGGAACTCTGCCGCCCTATCTCTCATCTCTTCTTCAGATCTACCAACCCTCTCGCTCTCTCCGCTCAGGCTCCGAAAAACTTCTCTGCAAACCTAAAACCACCACCAAATCCTTTGGCCAGAGATCCTTTCACTTTCAAGCACCTTCTGTCTGGAATGCTCTGCCGTCATCTCTCCGTGGCATCACTTCTCTTCCTTCCTTCAAATCTAACCTCAAGACCCATTATTTCCGTAAAGCTTTTTCAGTGTAGTGCCCCTAGGGCCTGACTGCTTCCTGAGAACAGTTAGTGCATTGTACATATCTGTATAAACTGTTTGTTTTGTTTTGTTTTTTCGTCTGTATGAATGTTGACTGAATGTCTGGTTTGTGTTGCTGTGTTGTTTTATATCACCTGCTTTTCATCTTTGTTTCTCTTACCTTGATGTATATTACTTTCATATACATTCCTATTGTGTGTTGTTTTTTTTTTACTTCTATTTTCTTTTTCTTTTCTTTTCTTTTTTTTTAGGCGCTTTGAGTCTCACTGTGTGGGAGTATTGCGCGGTTAAACGTGATTTATTTTATTATCATTAATTATAGATAGATAGATAGATAGATAGATAGATAGATAGATAGATAGATAGATAGATAGATAGATAGATAGATAGATAGATAGATAGATAGATAGATAGATAGATAGATAGATAGATA
>JAWQFJ010018583.1:52500-54073 GCA_034096865.1 Theodoxus fluviatilis
CAGCTCGCTTCCTTCCGCCACCAGGGCGGCGCTTTTGATCTGTGCAGGGTCGATAGTGCGCCTGCGCGTCTGCTTTGCCTCGTTTCCGTGCTACCAACTCTCGCCTCCTCATATCCCCTCTCACTCCCCTCCGTATCTCCCCTCCCCTCCCCCCAATCCCTTTATCGCATCGTATCCCTTTCCATCCTTTCCTAACCCCCTCCCCTTCCATCCCGCACCCACTCCCACACCCATCCACCCCTCCCCAAACCCCCAGCCCCCTTTCTAAGCCTTCACCCTCGACTCATCACAACAACCACCACTCTTTGTGCGAGCCTCTCGTACTCCCTGCACACGGGTGCCGAGACTTGACCATTCCCGTACTGGCATCGTCATCATCCTCGTGCAGCACTAGGGAACTGCAGTGCCATTAGTTAAAAGTGCGCTGTCAGAGATGTAGATACCTATCTAGTAAACCGCAACGTCTCCCGTAAAATCCATTTCAATATGGCGCTTGCTGAATTGAGTTTCATGACTTTCCCTTATTCAAAATCATTACCATCACTGCCCAAAGTTTCCATGGTTACTGAGAAAGTTTCGTGCGTGACTTTTTTTCTTGCGAATAACATACACGGTCATTCATTGCAGAGATGCGAACTTGTTACATACATAAGAATCCACATGATAATACAGAAACTGATATTCATGGACAAACTAATGAACAGATATCAAATTCATCAAAACACAACAGCAATTTTTTTTTAATTGTCATTCTGTTTATTCCCAAAAATAACAACACGTTGTCTACCACTTCAAACTTTCCCGCCAGAAAACTTTTCTCTGTTTTGTCACGTGACTGGAGGAATCGCCCAGCGGTAAGGGGGAGAACTCTGGCTGAGAGAGAATCGACTGCCGGACTACTTCCGGGCTGACGACACGGAGCCGTGAAGTCTGGCTTCGATTACCTCCCCTAGGAGACGGCGATCGCCGCAGCCGTGGCCTCCCTGCCGCGGCTAGGCAGCGCAGTGCCGATAAATCGATAGGCCATCGACCCGCAGCCATCGATCAGGCAGGAAGGGGAGTTGTGGACGGAGAAGGAAAGGAAGGTGCTGAGGAGGGGGAAAGCAAAAGGGGGGAAAGAGGGTCTGCCTGACCACCTCCCTTCCTGGACTCCGTGCCCAGGAGAGGGCACAACGGTGCCGACACTTCCTCCCTTGTCCTCGCCTGTCCTCACCTCTTCTGGCCCTACCTCCTCGCCTGTCCTCACCTCTGCTGGCCCTACTTCCTCGCCTGTCCTCACCTCTGCTGGCCCTACCTCCTCGCCTGTCCTCACCTCTGCTGGCCCTACTTTCTCGCATGTCCTCATCTCTGCTGCCCCTACATCCTCGCATGTCCTCATCTCTGCTGCCCCTACTTCCTCGCCTGTCCTCATCTCTGCTGGCCCTACTTCCTCGCCTGTCCTCACCTCTGCTAGCCCTACTTCCTCGCCTGTCCTCACCTCTGCTGGCCCTACTTCCTCGCCTGTCCTCATCTCTGCTGGCCCTACTTCCTCGCCTGTCCTCATCTCTGCTGGCCCTACTTCCTCGCCTGTCCT